>JBAMNC010001443.1:600000-812199 GCA_037902135.1 Cetoscarus ocellatus
TCAGTGTTGGTGTACCTTTCAGCATTAATGGAGCCTTCACAGATGTGCAGGTTACCCATGCCATGGGCGCTAACACCCCCCATGTGGACTCAGACCACAGCAGACTTTTCCACTTTGCCTCAGTCCATCTCAGATGAGCTCGGCCCAGAGAAGCCGCGGTGTTTCTGGGTGTTGTTGATATTTGTCTTTGTCTTTTTATGGTAGAGTTTGACCTTGACCTTGTAGATGTAGAGATGAACTGTGTTCACAGACAATGGTTTTCTGAAGTGTTCCTGAGCCCACGTGCTGATATCCTTTACAGAGTGATGCTGCTTTATAATGCAGTGCTGCCTAGACCAAAGGTCACAGGCATTCAATGTTGTGTTTCAGCCTTGCGTGAAGAGATTTCTCTTATTCTCTGAATTTGCAATTGTACAAATTTGTTCTTAAACTGTTGGACTATTTGCTCATGCAGTTGTTCACAAAGTCGAGAACCTCGCCCCATCCTTTCAAGGATGCTGCTTTTATACCCTATTATGATCCAAACAGGTGTTTTTTGAGCATTCCTCAACTTTCCCAGTCCTTCTTTGCCCCTGTACCAGCTTTTCAGGAACATGCTGCAGGCATCAAATTAAAAATGAGTAAATAGTTGCAATAAAACAATACAGTATATCAGTTTGAAGATTAAATATCATGTCTTTATTGTGTTATTTTAATTGAAAACAGATTTGTAAATCATTGTATCAGGTTTTATTTAGTGTGAGGTTATAAATTTAACATTTTAAATAAATAAAAGCTGAATATGAATAACAAAGTAAGTATAATAAACAATCAAAGGTCACATATTTGACTCCTTTTCAACAAGTCTGGACTGATCTCAGATAACCCAGAACATATTTATCTGGTTATTTCCTCAAAAGTCCGTTAGATGGATTTTGGCATGCCTTTAATCAAACATTAGTATGAGCTGTAAACAGAATGTTTAATTGACAGCCAAAAACTCCTCACTGGAGCTCGAGGACTCAATGTTTTGAACTGACAGAAAGTCGACTTTTAATACCACAAATGTTCAGCTTTAACTGAACCAAAGTCCCGCCTGAGGCAGGGCTGCGACTCCCCGCTCACCTCTTGAACCTGCCTTTTAGAGAAACATGTTCCAGCTGGAAATAAAAACTCTGTATTTATATTTTTATCTTCAGTTTCAAGTAGTTTGAAAGTTCCTGTCGGCCTTCTGCGTAGTATCTGAACATCAGCCCTGTCACTGAGGTTGACAGACTGTTACATAAGCAGTCTAGCACGACTTTGCAGAAGCGGGTATTTTGATGTGGGGTATTTCTCTGTGGGCAGCGCTGGGATTAAGCTGAGCTGTGCTGTGCTTGATTTTTGGAGCCTTTTAATAAAAAAAGTGATGAGGCATCGCTGCCCTTCAGAAGAAGTGCAGGAGGAAGAGGAGGAGGAGGTGAAAGAGGGGGAGAGAGTAATACAGAATATGAGATTACAGTGGTGATCACGCCCTCACCGGCACATCCATGAAACAGAACATAGGAGGCTGATTCACGAGTGAGAGGGCGGCGCTGCGTTATGTAAAATTAAAGGATGGAGCTGAGAGCAGGAAGCAGGTGAAACATGCTGACCTTGTTGTGAAATAGTGCAGCGTGAACAGAAACAGAGTTGGCCGGGACGCCGACCAACTTCAGGTCTGGCAGCAACAGCTTAACCCTTCAGCTCCCACAGAAACAAACAGGTGTGGAAATAGTGCAGTGGCCACTTTATTAGGTACAGAGCTGCCTTAAATCCTCATGGCATCAATTCAACAAGCTGCTGGGAACATTCCTCAGAGATGTTGGTCCATATCTCCATGACTGCATCACACAGTTGCTGCAGATTTGTCAGATTTATCCTGCTGGAAGTCTCCATCAGAATTGGCCCACTGTGGTCATAAAGGGATGGACATGGTCAGCAACAACACTCAGGTATAGGCTGTGGGGTTTGACCCATGCTCAGGTGGGACTAACGGGCCCAAAGTGTGCCAAAAAACACCATCACACCAGCAGGAGCACCCTGAACTGCTGATAAAAGGCAGGATGGATCCATGCTTTCATGATATTCACACCAAATTCTGACCCAACCATCTGAATATGGAGAAAAAATCAGACCAGGAAACATTTTTACAGTCTTCTGTCCAGTTTTGGTGAGCCTGTGTGACCTGTAGCCTTGGTGTTCTGCTGCTGTAGCCAGTCTACTTCAAGATCTGACATGCAGAAATGGCCTCCTGCATACCTTTGTTGTATCAAGTGTCTAAAGGTGCCTTCTTGGCTGGTAACTGAACCTCTTAAGTTTCTTGGAGATGCTTTGCCTCATCTCCAAGAGGCTTCTTCAGTTGGGATAACTTGATCCTGGTAGGGTAGCTCAGGTGACTGAGCTTTAAGATGGACTATAAAGCTTTGACTGACCATAGTTATGCAGAGGTGTTACACTAGAGTTGGCAGCTAAGGGTACGATCCTGATCTGAGGACACGATTGAAGACACCCTTAAAGGTTTGGTCCCTTCTTGGCCCTTCTTGGTTGTGTTCAGATTTCTGACAGAGGAAATCAAAAGCAGCTTTGTTGATAGGTGATAAATGGTGACTTGGACCCTTGGTTCCCATCCATGGGTCCAGGCCTCCCCAGGTGGGGTAGGGGGGCCTAGAGGGTCTGAGGGGGGTGCCAGGCTCTGTCAGCATAGAGCTTGCCAAATTTGGTTCACACATATCATTTAAAACAAAGATTTTCACACTTATTGTGAACAATATTCAAGGGTTTTTGCACAAGAAAATGTGTCATAGCCCAATTTAGCACAGTTTTATTAAAGCATTGTGTTACAGTTCTGCATAGGCGAGGGGAGGCTCCACACCTCTGAAGAACTACTTTAGGGAGTCCAGAAAAAAAGGTCAGGAACCAGCACCATACACCACCTCTTCAGTTCATTGGTGGTCTGTCTAGCTTGACAAAGATGGCTTCTTTAAACTCTTTAGTTGCCTGTCTATCAACTCTAACCACTCTGACCATTCACTGCAAAAACTCAGATCTAGGTGAGAGCATTTGTCCAATTTCAAGACAATAAAATCTCACTAGACTTATTCTAATCCACAATTTCCTTACATGTTTGGATAGAGATCTCATTTAAAGATATAAAAACTAAAAATGAGGTCTGAGTTGCTTGTAATACTAAGTAAAATAATCTGCCAATAAGATGAGACAAATTTAACTTGAGCAGATATTTATCCTTAATTTAAGACCTTCACTTGGTCAGACTTTACTAGTTTCATTGGCAGATATTAGCAGTTTTTGCAGTGTTCTCTTCTGACCTCTGGCGTCAACAAGGCATTTTTACCCATGAGACCTGCCTCTCACTGGATATTTTGTCTCTTTTGGACCATACTAGAGATGGTTGTGAAAGAAAATCCCTGTAGATGAGCGGTTTCTGAACAACCAAGCACATTCAAAGTCACTTAAACCTCCTTTCTGATTCTTTCTGTTGCTTGGTTTGAGCTTCAGCAGGTTGTCTTAACCATGCTTTAAATACATTAAGTTGCTGCCATGGGATTGGTTGATTAGTCATTTACTTCACCAAAACTGAACAACAGAAGATTGTAAAAATGTGTTGTGGTGATTTTGGATTTCTGCTTCAGATGGTCAGGTCAGAATTTGGTGTGAACATCATGAAAGCATTCAACAGTAAGGCTGCTGTTATGGTTTCAAACTGGTTTTTAGTTCCCTGTACTCTAGAGGCCTCCACAGTCACCAGATCTTAATCTAGTAGAGCACCTATGGGATGTGGAGGAACAGGAGATTCTCATCATGGATGTGCAGCAGCTGTGTGATGCTATCATGGAGATATGAAGTAAAATCTCAGAGGCATGTGTCCAGCAGCTTGTTGAATCAATGCCATGAAGAATTAAAGCAGAAAAGAGGGCTACCAACAGCTGAGCGGGTCGCTAAAGGGTTAAAAAGCTCATAAAACACTGACACAACTTTTGGCTTCAGCCCCATCATCGTATTATCCTTCAGGCTTCCACTCTCAGCCGCTGCCTCTGCTCCCTCGAGTGACATGTCCTCGGACGGCAGGTGCCATTTCCCAAAAATCCTCGTTTCCTCGGGGAGCGGAGGATTTTGAGATTTCACGGGGCATCTGCTTGGACAGCTTGTTTCAGCCTGGAACGTAAAAATAAACTAATAAAGTCAACTATTCCCCCTGCACATCTGTTGTTTACAGTCTGCTTTGCCGACTCCATGCCTGTTTCTATTTTACTCTTTTGTTTGCGTTTTTAAGCAAACCCATGTGTCAACTTGATATACTCCTTCAAAAACTCCATCTCAGTTCCTCCAACTCCCCTGGAACTGCAGAGTCATTTATTTGTTTGTGTTGAGAAGCAAACTATCCAGTGACATCCTCAGGCTTTAATTATTCAGACCCTCTCCCATTTATATTTCAGCGTGTAAATACTCATCAGCAGGATCACTGGAGCTCAGTCCCTTCAAGACGCTCCGATCAGGACCAAGTAAGATTACAGCAAATCTTCTAATATGGATCTGATGAGAGTCTGAGCAGCACGCAAAGGTTGAAGGTTCTTACATAATACGCCTAAGGATGCCTCCTATAACTCCAGTGCTTCACCTGTTGCTGCACTCGTAACATCAGCTGGCATATAGAGGATTTTCTCAGGGGTTAAAAATACTAACAGTCCAGCTGTGTGGGTAAACAATCACCCAGCTGCAAAATATTTCATAATTCAGACAGCTACCATCAGGGTGCATTCTTCCCTTTCCTCTTCCTCTTCCTCATTTCTCAGCCGAACAATGCTGTGCAGCTCTGTTGCTCAGAGACGATCTCTCAAAAGCTGTCCCTGAGTCTGAACACTTCACTCCTCTGCCCTGATGGAAGTAATCTCAGAGTTATTGTCTGCTGCTGCCAGAGGATGAAACACTGTCAGGGAGCTGCAGACAATGTTTGGGCTTCGTCTTCTTCAGATAAGATATTCGACTTTCAGGCTGAGACTTCCTTTTCAGTCTGCTTGCCATTATTAGCAACCTGGTGAGGAGTTTTGTGTGGTTATGAACTCGTCTTGGCCTAAAAACGAGGATAAGATCATCAGGATAGAGATTAATCATTTCCATGAGGCTGTGTGAATGCATTAAGCTGCTGCCATGTGGTTGATGTCAGCAGAGGGAGAGCTTCTGGGGCCCAGCCTGATAAAATGTCCATAATTCAAGCAGTGAAAACCAAACTTTACCTTTTACAGAAGTGCATGGCATTCAC
Organism: Cetoscarus ocellatus; assembly: GCA_037902135.1. Lineage (NCBI taxonomy): Eukaryota > Metazoa > Chordata > Actinopteri > Labriformes > Labridae > Cetoscarus > Cetoscarus ocellatus. The sequence continues at coordinate 605,279 of JBAMNC010001443.1, forward strand.
TGGATAAAAAAAATAGACACCTTATCTCCTAATTATGAGAAAAGATAAAGAAAAGGAAACGTCTGTGAATCCTCTCACAGTGGCAATGACGGCACTGTCACAGTTAATCTATTACCATCTTCCCGGTTTAAGACACTGGGAAATACTGATGTTTTTAAAAAATGAGGATGGTGTTAATTTTAGTGTCTCAGCATCTCAAGTCTCTTGGATTGTTCAGACAAAAAGCCCAGTCTGACGTGTTGGAGCAATTGAACCAACACGGGATGCTTCATGGATACAAACTCATGCATTTAAAAGGCATCCAGTCGGGTTTGGTAGTGACTCAGAGAACTGTACAGCACCTCTTAAAAATCCTAGATCCTGAAGCAGCACAGCTGAGGCAACGGCCATGTCGGCTTTTCTGTTGCCATGGTAACAACATCACATGGCAAAACGTAGCAAAGCCACTGTTGTTAATACAAAGTTATAAATACAAAATAAAACAAAGATTTTAATTTACTGGTAGACATATACCGTAATTTCTCGTATATAACCCACCCTTGTTTATAACACGCAACCCATTTTTTCGTGCTTTTTTCAAGGAAAAACGCTGTATGCAAATATACCACGCACCCGCAATTTGTCTAAGCCTTACTTTCTCAGAAAACTCAATAATTGCCTTTATTCAAAGTTTTAATTAATGAAATTTCAGTATTTTCACAACAAATACCATACATGATTTTCTTTCTCAACCGAATACCTTTTGCTGTATGCGCGTGCAATTACCGACCAATTAGAGAGCAGTTATCAACATGTCGGTGTCTTCAACCAATCACAGCGCAGCTTTTTTGGTCCCCTTGCTGACAAGATGGCAGCGCCCTGTGTTTGCACATGAGTGGTACCGTAACACCTGAGAATTGCATGATCATTACACAAAGGTAAACTAATTAAGACCCAAAATATTGGATAAGAACAGTTTAACATTCAGTTTAATAAGAGTTTGGTGGTAATGTTTTGCAGAGAGAGAGAATATTTCTGCTTTTTAAATTGGATGTGTTGTAATCGCGATGTTGGGAGACGAAATATTTTACATATTTTATTTTGCTTGTGTAAAATACGTACCCAAAAATTAGACCATGCGTGTTGTAAACGAGAAATTACGGTATATAAATTTACCTCTTCGTGGTTGTGCAGTTAGTGATTCTGAGTGAAGCAGTGGCACCTTTCCTCATCTTGTAATTACGAGAAAAGATTATGAGATCTTTTCTCATAATTACAAGATTCGGATCTTGCAATTATGAGAAAAGATCTCATAATTATGAGATCAGGTGACTAATTTTTTTTTAATCCAGTGAATGCAATGATCTTCCGTAACCTTTTACCTAATTAAAGTGAAAAATACATGGATGCTTCAGTGAAATTAAGCCAGTTTCAAAACATAAACCCAATTTTCTGCAGTGTTACAGGCCATTTGATTTGAGGTCATTTAAGGTCAGTTAGCTTCAATCATCAAATAACATAGAAAACCAAGTGGTGAACTGTATTTTTGGTTAACAAAATATTCCTTCATGCCCATCCCAACAAATTATGCCCCCTTAGAGAATGATAAACCAGCCGGCGCCGCCTCCAAATTAAGAAATGTTTGTCCCTGCAGGACTTTGTATTAATTTGCAGGAAGAGATTCGTATTGATTTTCCACTGGAGATGCTCGAGTTGGTGTATAATTCGTCATCTGTTTGGAGATCTCCTGCTTCCTTAATGGATTCTAAAGAATAGTTAATGATTGATTTCTCTGAAACCTTTGAGAAGGTCAAACCGTGCCATCAGTTAGAGGTGAGAGTGACCGAAATGTGGAAAATTATCTTAAGGATCAGTGCACAGAAGGGTCAACCAAGGTCACGAGTCAAACATAAACGAGCTACAGCATTGAAATGGAGAGCACGAGTGTGGAAAAAGAGACGGCAGAGAGATAAAGCACGAGTGTGAGGGAGGAAAACTGAGTGTTACTTTAACAAGGACATGAAGGAGGAGGAAGTAAACAGACAGAAGGCCTCAGAGAAGAATCATCAGCCCAGGAGACGACTGATTAAAACCCCAGAGATTAGCTGTGGGCGACTGCGGCCTGAATCAAGGGCGAGGGCAGCTAATGCGAGTTTTCACTGCAGCACGGCCAAGAGCTCTGAACTTCTCAAATCCGCCTCTCTGCTCCTCAATATTAAAACACCGTAGGGGTCAGATTTCCTCAGACTATAACCCCAGGATGTCAGGTCTCTGCCAGGAAAGCTCACAACAAATCTGTTTTTATTTGGAGACCACAGCCTCGCCTTTTTCTTAAACCCACCTAAAGGTCCTCTTCTCCTTCTTTAATGTTTTTAAGGAGCTTTTTCAGCATTAACCTGCCAGTCACAACAAGATTAAGTTTGTTTTTTTGTAATTCATTTTTTATTGCCTTTTAGAACATTAACAAATGGTAAACAAAAATAGTAAATCAGCACAAACATTCACAGGGTAAGCATTGGCAGTGTCCATCACATCTGAACCGTTCACATGTCTTCATATTTATTTTCATCATCTATCTATCTATCTATCTATCTATCTGTCTATCTATCTTCATATATTTTTGCAGATATTCGATATGCTGATAATTTTTAATTCATTATGGCTGTTACCGATACCGATATTTTTTGGTCAAAAACACAAGCTCTGTACTTAACAAAAATGGACTTACTGTATTTCTTTCAGTGTTACAGAATATTTTTTGAGAGGAACAAATTTAAAATAAGAGAAACAGCATTTAAGTCTTGCAGAAATAAAACCCTTGATTTTTGAATGTACCCATGCAGTGATGAGAAGGTGCATCAATATTGTACATTTGTGTAATTTTCCAATATTCTAGCTGATATATCAGCTGCAAATATCTGCAAAAATTTCAATATCAGCTGATATGATACTTACCTCCTGTCTATTGTTCAGTTTAAACATTAATTCCTCGTTTGTAGCTATTTTGGACATTTCTGGGTGACAGTTTTTGCGTTCCAGTGTGTAAGAATAATCCTATAACCTGTGGTAAGGGCCATAAAGCATATTTTTAATAACATTGATTATGTTCTTTAATGTCATTTATGGTACGATGTAGAGAAGCTGCTGCTGCATATACCAGATTCTGTTTCTCACCTTGGTTGCTTCCTGCTTTAACAGTAATAAACGTAAGGACACTGCTGCTCCTTTGGACTTCTTATTTCTCTGTAATAAAAACTTGCAGTGAGCTTGGTGGGTAGACCAAAAGTTATCTACACCTTGTAATATCAAACTAGATATCTAGTAGAAAAGCTAGTAGATAAAAATCCCGATTAGTAATGGTGAAGAGCTGATAAGTTCTACTTTTCTACTTTTCAAGCCATTCTGTTTTCCATGGATAAGCTCATGGTGTTACTCTCTAGATTTTCCACATTAAATATCTCAATAAGGTGTATATTCCTCTTTGAAGCAGGAAGTAAGAAATGCTTAATCTTAAGAAAGTAAAAGCAATGCTAAAACACAATAAAGATAACTTCCTCTTAGCATCAGAGACCATTTTTTTCATCCGGGTAATTGTGATGTGTCGACATCAGCTAGAGACAAAATAAAGCAAAACTGGGGGCAAAATTAATTTGATTACAGAGACAAGTTGTGTTCTTTCCAGTTTTATATGCCCTTTAGTGTGTTTTACATGTCCCCTGTCTGTGATAGAGTACTTCTATGCACAAGACAACAAAAGCCCAAGACCTGACACATCTGATCCTCCCAACCTAGCCAACTAGACCTACCAGTGTGACATCATACCATTGTTTTGTCAGCAGTTTAAACCTATTTGCTTGGGGTGGCAAGCCCAATGCAGAGAATAGGCTGTAAAAGAATGCTGAGCCATTGAAAACATGATGCTGAGCCATGCTGAACCAACAAATTACTATAGAGAAGACTGGTAAACCAATCAGAGCAGACTTGGCCCACATGGAGAAGAGGGGCCTTAAAGTGACAGGGGCGTCAACTGAGCATCTCCGACAGAGAGAGAATAGAGGAGGATCAGGGGTATTTGGTGTCTCAGTGATCAGCAATTTGTGCCCGTGGCCAACTCTTATTGTTGTACTACCCCTTAAACAATTAGGATTGAAACCTTTTTATCAGTATTGATGCTAAGGTGGATTTATTTTACAGAAATCCACCCGTGAGCCATTTTAGCCGACACTTCACTAGAAGAACAAGTCAAATACAGAGATTAAAAGGAAAAAAATGAGCTGAGACATCACAGTTACCAAAAGTGGCTGGAATCAGGATGGGTGATAGGGACTGGTCTCACTTCTAAAGGCTGAGAAACTCTTAGAGTGTGGAAAAAATCAAATATTAACCAATAATGATAATTAAACTGAAAATATTATTTTAGAGATTTTTTTTTTTTAAATACGGCCCCATTAGTATATGCCAATAAATAAAAACACCATCTATAATCCACATTAATCCTCCAGGTGGTGTTTTTGTATTTATCACCTCTTAGGCACCCTTGGCTTTTGATTTATTGTACATTTTCTTATCATGATGATGAAAAGTGAGATTTATCAGCCCTACTTCACATTAAAAATGCACTCAAATACTGTTTTAGATTAAAAAATTTTGCACTAATTGTGATTGAAAAAGTGATCTTTGACACCCCTAGTTTTTACGACAGGTAGCATCCATGTTAGCCATTGGACATCACCCTCACCCTTACGATTATTATAGAAGAAGCTACTGTGACAAGAGTCTGTTTCCAGTCGAGATAATGTTTAATATCAGACGCACATCAAGACCGTCTCAAATAAAGAAAGTAAAAGTCAGGGTGGTGATGTTGAAGCTCGATTGGGGATTATTCTGAGTAAATTGAATTCCTGGTGTGAACAAAGCCTGGGATTTACCATCAGCTCTGTCTGACTGCATTAATTGTTCTCAGGTTATTTCAGGTGCTTGTCCAGAGATGCTGTTTCATCATAAACATTAATATTAATGCACCAAGGTTTATGTAAGGAAACCTTGAAGGTCATCAGCCTGCCAGAAAATAAGGTGGAGGGATTAATAATTTACTCTGCAAGCACAATACCCTGGATGATAATGCCTGAACTTTGCTATCGAGCAGTTTCTGTGGCCTTGATTTTAAAGCTGTCATGTTTCTAATTTTGCCCAATAACCATCAAAAAGATTAAAAAACAGAGGGAAAGTGATGTTCTGAAGCCCATCAGTGGTTCTAATGCAGTCCTTAAAGACTTTAAGTCAACCTAGAAACTGTCGGATCTCCAAGTATGCATAACTCCAACCCTCCAGGTGATCAAAGTTGGAAGAGTTTAGAAGTAGAGCTGCTTCCTGGTCATTTTATGCCTCCTCACAATCTAAGTTTGTCATATAGTGAGAGCTGTGAGTCAAGAGGAAGAGCATGGGCAAGCTCAGAAGAAGTCTAGTTGGTTCAACTCTTAATTCTTCAATATTTTAAGTGCATGTTTTGGTGATAAACTGTGAGTAAAGGAGGCAGTTTAGGGCCAAAAGGCTTTTTTAAGTTATGACTTTAAGGCAATGAAATGTGTGCATGCAGGATGCAGTCATACTATAAGGCCTGGAGCACGTCCTGCTGCAGCTTTTGTGTTTTAATAGAACCAAACCAGACAGTTTTCTCATTTATCGACCAGTAAGATTTCAGCTTTAGCAGTCAGAGAACTTTGCTCTGTACATGCAGAGTCTGTGTGTCTTCTGTTTGCATCTTTTGTCTGCAGCCGATGCTGTGAAGTCACTTGTCCTTCTTTTTCTGTTGATGCTCTGACCAAATATATGGTAATTTGGCATTGTGTTTCATATCGTAGGAAAGTCACCTTTACAACGAGGAACAACTTGTAAGGATTATGCATTCCAGGAATGAACAAAACAGCTAAATGTGTGGGCAGTGCCCAAAAAATGTGCCCAACTCCCATCTTCTCCTGGAAGAAAACCTACGGTTCCTCAGTGAAGCAAGTGTGAGGGGTGTCTTGTCAAATAATCCTGCCACTCTGAGAACGAACACCACATGTTTCAAGGTTTAGGGCATTTTGCCTTTTTTGGGGGGGGTGCTACTCACATGTTTAGCTGTTTTGCTCATTCCATGAATGCAGGATCTTTACAAGTTGTACCTCATGGTAAAGGTGACTAATCAGGCTTTCCAACAATATAAAACAACATCCATTAAAGGTGAGAAATATTTGCTATGATTTAGGGGCCGTCCACACAGGGATAAATTCAGGCGTGGGCCTTAGATTAAAAAACAACAAAGGGGCTGCGACAGAGAACTTTTGTAACTGACGCCACGTCTCCTGCTGGAGTAACAGCTGAAATGATTGAGTCCACAGACTTCAGATGCAGTCATTCTTAAATGAGTTTATTCATGAGACAAAGTAGGCAAGGCAAGTTTATTTGTAGAGCACAATTCGTACACAAGGTAATTCAAAGTGCTTTACAGAACAAGAAAAATGCATTAAAATCACAAAACAAAACAAAAATAATCATTGTAAAATGAACTTTAAAAGAGAAGAGTGCAGATAAGATCCTATCAGTCATCTGCACAGTTAAATAGAGCTGTTTTCAGCCTAGACTTGAACATTGTCAGAGCAGTAAAGCCTATTCTCCAACATACACTTACATATCACACGAATACAATGAAAAAGGCTAATTGTAATGCTAATAACGCCAACTGCACTGGTCGAAAAACTGTTGCTTTCCCCAGTAGACAGCCCACCTGCCTACTGACTACCTATTCTTCTACTTGTACCTTCCCATACTGTACACACTGGCGCCACCTACTGTGGCAACCAGGAATTATACACGGAAAATACACAAAAATGCAGAAATGGCAGCAGCAATAATCAACCAAAATACACTTCCAAACTTCTTTTTCAAGGAGTAAATTAGTATAAGCACTTTGAATGACATCTCCATCCATCCATCTTCCACTGCTTACCCAGGCCAGATGGGATATATAATCCCTCCAGCAAGTTCTGGGTCTGCCCCGGGGTCTCCTCCCAGTTGGGCATGCCTGGAAGACCTCCACAGAAAGGGGACCAGGAGGCGTCCTAATTAGATACCCGAACCAGCTGAACTGACTCCTTGCACAGAGGCAGTGGCTCTACTTTATCTCATTCTGTCAGTCATTACCCAGAGCTCCTGATCACAGGTGAGGGCTGGAACAGAGATGGAGTGGTAAACTGAGAGCTTTGCCTCGCGGCTTAACTCCCTCAATGGTCTACAACACTGCAGAAACTTCACTGATCCGCTTATACCTCGCCTGGAATAGGGACATCTCTACAGGACTTTATTGTCCTGTGAGGAAGACTTAATGTGATGGCCTCATACTCCTCACAGGAGCTTTAAATTTAGCCCTAAAAGAAGACTCAGTTATTTAAGCTATTTCAGAGGAGACCCACCGATACAAATAAACTCAAATCTCTATAAATGACTCTGAACTTTTAAAAATAGCTGAAACTATATTTATTTTTGGAGAGGCAGGCTCATCTTACATTTTCTGCACGATGCAGATCCCATTAAAGGCCTGAGCTTGTACAGTAACAGCTTCTTTACCTTTTAATCCTCTGAAGGAGGAATGTCGATGCGTCTGAGTTACCTGAAAAACAATCAAGGAAAATCAATCCTCCATCGTCTTCCGCCTGCTGCTGAGAACTGTGCATCAAATCAGTTACTAATCCAATCAGTCTGCAGCCTCCTGAGCTAACACCATATTTACAGACCTCTCAGACGGACAACAATCACCTGATGAAAAATGTACCCTGTAGGTGTTTGACCTTCTCCCTTCCTGTTAAAGGTCACTCAGCCTGTTTGGTGCTTCGACGGCATCCTTCTGTCAGGCGTCACTGTGAGCGAATTCCCTCGTGTAAACGTCCACGCCGACACATTTGAGCCTCTAATTGGACGTCTTGTTATTTAAATGTGCCCCCCCCCCCCCCCCCCGAACATGAGTCCAGCACAAACCACAGGCAGTGATAGTGGCTCCACGGTCGGAGCCGCCCACGTACTTCCTGCCTACACTACTGGCAGCCCCTCATATCTAACAACAATCTTATTACCATAACACGTTACAAAATAGAGCGAGTGATGAATCTGTGGTGTTTCATAACGCTCCTCTGTTATTGTCAGCCAGGGGGGAGGTGTTTTATTATTTCTGATGAAGCACAGGTCGGTGTTTTTGGACCGGATCAGGAGTGAAATAACAAATAAATGAGCGTTGGCAGGAAAAACAAAAACGCTCTTCAGATATAAACATTGTTTCAGGGCCCACAAAGTGTGATAGCTGGTGATTATTTTTATGCTTTGACTGTAAAATAAGATTTACAGAAAATTCCAGCAGCCGTGCGTAAGTGTTTGATGCTTATTCTAAAGCTCTGTTCACACTGGAAGGGTTTTACTTACATAATGGCAGCAGTGCCTGTTTTCATGTCAAATCTGAGCTTTCAGACTGGAAGCACGAGCCACATGTCTCAGGTGAAGCTGAAAATCTTGAGAATAGAAGGCCCGCCTTTTCTTTTCACAGCCAAAACAGACATAAAGGACATGTAATTACCTTAATCCAACTGGTATGTGTGTCCACAGCGGTAGAATATATCACAGAAAAGATGTAAACCATCCAATAACTGTTCCTGTCTGTGCCTCACTGAGTTAAATCTCCTCCTCTGTGGAGAAACTCCCCTTGTCCGTGCTTTCTTTCTGCAGGTTTCAGGTCTGTTATTGAATAAATCAGGTTCCTTTTCTGGAGATTTACTGTGATTCTTCATTAACTTCCAATAGAAGCTCATTATTGGAGTGATATATATGGAGAGATAGAGCTGTGGCAGTCATAGTTGACAGGTCTGCTTGTTACAAGTGACTTTGGGCTTCTATTTCTGAAAAGTTGCTTGTAAATATTGCCAGTAGTGGGTTGCGTTCCTCCTGGGCCTCCTGGGCTTGTTCCAAACCCAGGAGGGATCTGATAAACACTCTACTACCAATATAAACTCAGTTCAGAAGTTACACTAACTATTTTCTCCCACTCCAAACACAGATTTAAATTTTACTGTAAAAAGAGGCAAAAATGATGTTTCCACCAAAAAGAAATCCTTATAGCCAGAATTAAATTTATTTCTAATGTATTACTGTTTTCAGCATAATAAAGCTGTAGAGGATCAACATAAAACTTAGATAAAAGCCTGACTATGTCTTTTTGGGTACTAAGATCAAGGTTAGACAGACTGTTTAGTGATAACAGAGTTATAAATAACAGATAAAGAGGATGTTGAATAAGTAAATTAAGAGACAATTAAGAATAAATGTCACTGTGAAATTTAAATGTTATGTAGATGAAAATTAAAACACTCTTTAAGTAGATTTCTGTCTAAAAAATAATAAATAATATATCGCATTAGAAAAAATAGCTGGAGGTTGCTTGTTTTGGGCTTGTTTTTATCGACCTGGTTGCTTATTTCAGATGGTGACAGCAGGGAGATGGGCCTGGTGTGAAAGCTGTGACACACGAAGCTAATAACAAAGTGCTTACAGTGTGAAACAGGTATAAAGCCACTTTCATAAGAGCGGGACGGCTTTATGTGCATCCAGAACAATAAAACTGGACAACAACTTAACTTCTGGGTGACTTTCCCTTTTTATTAAAAGTGACTGATGGAAAAAATTCACTGTTATTGGAGACAAAAGATCGAAGATGACTGGTTTTGCTTTACGGTAAAACCATTTGTTCCCACCAGTGTAAATTTTGACAGCACTTTTTAATTAAGTGTTAGTTTTAGTCTTTTGCCTAAAATATCTTTTAGTTTTAGTCATTATTTAGTCATCTAAATTGTTTTAATTTTAGTCTAGTTTTAGTCGATGAAATCTACTGTAAATTTAGTTGACTAAAATATGAAGTGTAAAGGGTAAGGCATTTTTTTATGTTTCCTTGAATTTCTGAAGTCATGTTTTACACTTGGATAAAATAAAACATCTCCCTCTTAACTCATCCAACCTTTCCACACAACCAAAGTAGCTGTGATTGGATATATTCCTAACTTGTCCCTACTTTCTACATGACCAAATTAGGTCTGATTGGATTAAGTCTCGGTCAAACATTTTCATCTAGTTTTTATTTGTTGATGAAAATGTCAGTTAATTTAGTCTGAGTTTTTGTCCATGTGCACTTGTTTTGTTTTAGTTACTGTCTAGTTTTTGTCAGGGGAAAAAGGTTGTTGATGAAAACTGTGATGAAATAATTAGTCAACAAAATTAACACTGGTTCCCACATCCTTGACACCAACTTCCTGATTACCGTTGACCCCAAAAGTACCTGACTATATAGCCCTGACTAATAACCTCTCATGACTCACCATCCCTGCCTAGTGCTCAAATTTATCCTCAACTAGAATAAGCACTTGGCTCCTACAGTGTTTGGTTGACTATGTTGATGTTTGGTTTTCTGTCATTTAAAACAGCAAGGCTGAAAAACCATCCAAATTACAGCAATCAATGAGTTCCACTTCATTTAGTATGTCTTTTCATCAGCCAATTAATGCAAATAGCTTATCAACCAATCACATGGCAGCAACATGGCATGTAAACGTAGTCAAGACGACCTACTGGAGTTCAAACTGAGTATCAGAATCTGGAGGAAAGGTGATTTAAGTGACTTTAAACGTGGCATGGTTGATGGTAGCAGGCAGAGGCTGCTGATCTACAGGGATGTTAACAAAAGAATGGTCCAAAACAGAGAAAATATCCAGCTAGCAGAAGTTATCTGGGTGTAAATGACTCATTGATGCAAGAGGTCAGAGGAGAATGGCCAGAGTGGTTCCAGATGATGGTCTGAGAGCACAATATGTCCAGGCTTGGATGGGCCACAGCAGCAGAAGATGCCACTCCTGTCAGCTAAGAACATGAAACCGTGCAACAGAAGATTGTAAAATGTCTCCGGGTCTGATGAGTCTGGATTTCTGCTCCACATTCAGATCATCGGGTCAGAGTTTGGTGTAAACCCCACAGCCTGCCTGAGTATTGTTGCTGACCATGTCCATCCCTTTGTGACCACAGTGGACCATCTTCTGATGGAGTCTTCCAGCAGCTCCATGTCTCAAAGCTCTGATGATCTCAGACTAGTTTCTTGGACATGACAGTGAGTTCGCTGCACTCCAGTGGTCCTCCACAGTCACCAGATCTCAATCCAGTAGAGCCCCTTTGGGATGTGGTGGAAAAACATCTCTGGGGAACAGATTAAGGCAGCTCTGAAGGCAAAAGGGGGTCCTAATAAAGTGGCCAGTGAGTGTAGAATTTGAATCCAGGGTTGTTTTTGTGGCACGCTGGACGGCAGAGAGTTAATTGAGGAGATAGTGGGCTGGTGCTGAAGTCCAAAAAAGATGTGGGACAGTTGTTTCTATGGCAACACCAGGGTGGCAAGGTGGGAAGAAGGACCCCGTTTGAGATCCATCTGTTCTATTATTAGAATAATACACGAGCCGAGCAGGTTTATGACTCAAACCATGTTAACACTTGACCCAAGAACAGAAACCACATAGTGATGGAGCTAAATGATAGCAGGCAAAAGGTGATAAAAGCTCAGATCGCCAAAAAAACTGGACAAACTCTGTATTTTTAAAGCCACAGAGCACCATCGAGCATTAATCCTTTTGCCTTAAGATCAACCAAGACTGCTTTTCCTGCGAGCTGACATGCATCCTGTGATAAAACTGCACGCCGCAGCCTTAATTTTAACCACCAAAGTGATGAGAGCACGCAACAAAATAGCGAGCAGTTTTGTGTAATCCAGCCCCCAGCTCTGGTAAGATTTAATCCTCATTCAGGAATAATCTGGACAACAATCTTTTGAATGGTGTTATGTAATGATGAGCACTTTCTCATCGCATATTTGACACAGAAGAATATCTGCAGCACAGAATGTCAGGAGGAATGAAAGGCATTATCTTATACCTGTTAGCCTTTCTTATTTCATGGATGGTAGTATTTTAACAGGTGGCTGCATAGCTCACAAATATCTAAAAATACTCACATAGCACTGAAATATAAGTTTTATATCTTTGTTTTTAAAGATCCGACGAAGGAGGCCAACACCAGCCACTCTCTTCAGACTAACAGACCCTCCGTCCCCAGAGGAAGACCTCGGCCCTCACCAGGTAAACCAGCTTGTGTGAAAATGTTGGGAAACAGGATCCAGAGCAGAGGTTTTAGACTGTTTCTGCTCAAAGCACACCTGAAACCAAGACAATATCACAGTACACAACTTATTTATATACAAATAAAGAAGCCTCTTTAATGTGGACTGTAGCATCGCTCCACTCTGATCCACATATTCTTTTTTTATTTTTTACTTCTTCTTCTTATTATCAATAAAGGAGAGAGACAGTGGATATACCTGTGAAAGGGGTTGAGAGAACAGGAGAGGATATTTTGCAAATTCATATTTTTTCCTTTCAACTTCTAATGCCTGATAAAATATGAAAAACTTCTGTTTTACAAATGAAATACTTCAAAACTAAAAGTGCTCCAAGATCGCAAACCTTGGCCAAGGCGTTTTCATCACTGCCAGGTGGATTATTGTGAAAAATGTGGAAAACTGTCCTATCTCATGCCCAACATTCCCTGAAAACATCATAAAAATCTGTTGACAACTTATTGAGTTTTTTGTGCAAATGTGAAAAACTGCCCCATCCTGCAATGTTAACAACTCCTTAAAAAAATTCCTGGATCCACATCCAGACTCTGATCTCCAACAAAATCGAGTCACTTCTTTCTCGTGCCCTGACCAAAATTCCCTGAAAATTTCATCAAAACCCTTTCATAACTTTTTAATTAATTATCATCTTCCTATTCTAATTAATAAAAGAAGTTCATATTTATCTGGCTGTTTGTATTTTTATATAAAAAGTGTCCTGGTGCAGTAATATGGAATATCAAGGATACCACACACTGCACTGCATCGTGATATTGAATCTGACTGAATTGTTACTTTAATAATCGTGATCGAATCGTGAGACTAGTGAAGATGCACAGCTTTAGTATCTGGGACAGAAACTGCCTCCAAGAGTGACATATATGACCACGTGTGCAAGAAAAATGTCTTGAGGAATAATTGTAAATTTTAACCCTTTGTCTTCCAAACTAAGAAATACATTAGCAACAAATTATTTGTCGGTAAAATTGTGTTCCTTCCTCTTCATTCAGCAACATTTCAGGTTTATTTTTCAGATTACCCAATCAAGAAGCAGATATGCAGGTCAGTGTGTTGGTTGGCTTGCCCGTTAAGGGTTATCCTGGGCATGAATGGATTTCTATTATTTCTGCGACAAAATTTTTGTTTTTTTATACGTAAACATGTCAGAGAGCAAAATTTAGACATGTAGCAGATGACCCAGTTTTCTGAGGAATCATAGATGCATTTTTTATTGTCAAATTTATTTCCTTCAACTAAATTATGATTGTTGGAGGATCTGGAAATATGTGAAAAGATTTTTTTCTTATTCCAATGTGTGCTTTTACAGTTAGATTTCTCAGAAGCTATGCAGCAACGATTCACTTCCAGTTTTTTCTAGTATTAAAAGATTATATTCATGTATAGCAGCGCCTCCCAGTGGATACATATTGGTGTTACAAGCACTATACAGAGAGGTGAATCAGGAAAAACAGACAGAGATGGGCTTTCAGAGTTTTAAATATAGTGGTATGGCAGCAAAAAGTCAACCGCATGGTCACGATGCCAGTCAAAGGGTTAAAGTGTTCAGTTGATCAGAATTAATGCCTGTAAACACAGGTCACCTATGGATTAACCTCATGTTTACTCGTGGAAACCATTCACTCGCCTGCTGCTCCCAAGAGTCAGCAAAACGTCATCTTCAGTCCATTTAGTCCAGCATCTTAATCCAGAGTCTAAGTCTGGACTGAAATTCACGCTGAGACCAACAGCATCAAAGCTGATCAGTAAAACGAGCCACACAGTGCTCCAAAACAAATGTGCTTAGTGATGCATTTGAGTTCCAGTAGGAAACATTGTGATGCATTCAGGTCAGCTCGGTAAAATGAGTATATGACGAAGGTAAACATGGTGTGTTGAAATGTATTTTACAGAGTTGGAGAATTATGCTGATTTATGCTGAACTTTAAATAAATAAAGTTGAGAGGGGGTGAAATTTGTTTTCTTGGCATTATGAAACAATTACATCAGTTACATTATGTTAATTATTATTTTAAAAGTTTTTACCTTTTATTTATTAAACTATAAGCACTGCTTCGTCTGTTTGATTGAATTAATAGTTTTATTCAGTCTGTCAATAATTTTTTTTTTTCGCATGATAAAAGCAAAGTGATAGATTAGTCTTTTATTGTGTAATTCAGACATCCTTACTGTAGGATACTTGTTGCATTGCTGCTTGAGATCTTTTTGTTTTGCTTTGCTGAGCAAACATTTTGACCAATTATTAAAAAGAAAACATGATCAGTATCAGCTGATCTCACAAACAGGTGATTCAGGTGATCGGGCTAAGAAAAGCCTGATCGGGGCATCCCTATAAATATAGAAACAGCTTTTGCTTTAAGTTTCTTTGTATTTTTATTATTTTTCCCCTTATAGCCAAAGCATGCAGGAACCATGTTTAGATGTGAAAGTGCATGTTCATCAAAAATCTGTGTTTTGTGCAAAATTCTTTGAGATTGAGACTCTTTTTTTGATTTTTTTACTTGTCTCAATAATCAAACAACTTTTAATACATCAATCTGACATCAGGCTCTGCATAAATTATCACAAAAAATGAACAAGTGAATAAAAACTAGCAGGAATTGGCTTGGAGATGCAAGGGTAAACACCGTCTAATGCTGCACTAGCCCATACTGTGCAGTTATGGTGTGTTTTTCTGTTAATCTGAGCTGTGATGCTTCTCTTTCAGTGGGTTTTGGGTGAAAATGGAGCCTTGAAAGCCAAACTGGTCCACTCGTCGACCTACCAGCCTCCCTCACTCAAAGGTAAACGCCTCTTTAAATATGTCCCACAAATATGTTTTTTTTTTTTTTTACAAACTGACCACGCGTTTGTGAGACCTTAATATGCTGCGGCAGCCGCGCTGTGCTCTCTATCTGTTTGGAATATGTGCCAAAAACACAGTGAGAGGTGTGTGTGCGAGTGTGTGCGAGTGTGAATGTGTGCGTCCAAATGTGTGCGCGATGTGAGATTAGGAGCAGAGACAGCTGTGGGTCTGCTCGGGATCATCCTGGATTATCGGAGCAGCAAACAGCTGCAACAAGGCCTCGCACTCACACCAGCATGCAGACACTGTCATGGTGCTTTAAAGAAGCTGATAGTAGATTTACAGTAGGCTGTGTGTGGAGTCAAAAGGGATTTTTTTCTTTAACTTTATCGACTATCGCGCTGTCAAACTTAACACTGGAACTGATGTGTTGAAACTATCAAGGAATTTACTTTTCTTATTTTTCCTTTAACAAAATAAACAAATAAAATCATTTTTTGTGTTTTCCTGGTGCAGCAGCGCCTTTAAAAACAGTGTTAAACTTTCTTTTTACTGATGTTTGATCTTTCAGCCGTCCAGAGGATGGCTCTGGCCCACCTGTCGTCTCTGGACATGTCCTCTGTGGACAAAGATGATCCATCCTCAGGCGAGGAAGACGAAAATGAGAAGGAGAGTCACCAGACAGGTGAGTCCAGATGGTTCACTAGACTGTTTTTGTCTGTCTTTTATTCTCAGTGTAAGAAAACATGGCCGATGTCTTTGTCTCCAGACACCAGAGAAGACAGCGACCTGCTCCGAGGTCGGTGTTCTCCTGGACGAGCTGATCTCAGTCCTCACAGCGGAGATGAAGAGGAGGCCAAAGATGAAGAGGAAGAAAAGGGAGAATGACAGAATGGATCAGGTGTGGATGGAGCTTTGGCGTGGATCCGCCCTGCGTGTCACACATGTGGACCGTGTGCGTGCACTGGTGTACATATGAATGTGAGTTATCTGGTTGTACGAGCGCCTGCATGCAGCTAAGAGATCAATATGTGGAAGAGGAAGCTCGCAGTCTGAATGTGAAGGTTTGAGGACGCGTTTGTAAGGGAGATTTTTTCATCGTGAGCTGCTAGATCACATTTTTCAGCCAAGGACTCCTCTCATAAAAGAGGAAAACTGCCAAGGACTGAGACATTTTTCCAAGCCAATACATTTCTGTAGGTTTTAACATGATCAGGATCATTTTTAAGCCATCTTAACTCGCATTATAAAGGACATTTTAATGGAACAGGTGCTTAAACAGTTTTAAGAGACAGACTGATATCTCACAGTATCAGAGTTTATCTGTTTTTCTCACATGATCAAAGTTCATTTTCACTTCAGGATGTTGCACATGTGGGCCAAACATTCATTCATTAGGGATCTCCGAGCAGCAGCTGCGCCTCCAAAGCTCGTCCCATCGGTAATATTTTAGTTTGAGATATTCTTTCTTTGATAATGATGGTGAGAGGTTGATTTTCTGCAGTGGATATTGCCCTGTAACTGATTTTTGTAAAGTTAACAGTATTTTTTAACATCACTACAGCTGCCTACTGTAAAAATCTATGCAGTAAATTACTGTAAACTGAAAACAATTGTGGGAAACATACTAATTTCTGGAACATTAACAACATTTGACCTTAAAATCCTCAGTTTCCTACTGTAAAATGTCTATACAGTTAATTAAATAAAATACAGCAAGTTCACTGCAATTTAAAAGGCATTGATACTGTAAATGAAAAAAAAACTCCATTAAGGATGCTGTTTTTGAAAATACAGTAATTATTCTGTGAAATGAAAGACAGTAATGATACCTTGAACAAAAGTACAGTAGTAAAACAATTATAGCAAATAATGCTGTAAATTGAAATGAGTTATACTAGTGGCATCTTGTTGTAAGTTACTGTAAAATTTACAGCATTCATTTACAGTGTGGAGAGATCAGACATGTACAGGATAGACCCTGCATTGGTGTTGCAGCCATGTTGGTAGTGGCAAGACCAGCATGTAAGTCAGACAAGAATATTTTCTGAATTAAAACCATGAATGTTAAAGCGATAGTCGCACATTTTTTTTGTTTTCGTGTCTTGCCTCACTCTTGAGTCCACGACAAGCTGATAGACGCCATTCATTCTTTTGACTCTGCGTGCAGTAACAAGGACAAGACGGACAAAGGTTAGCTACCGCTAACGAGCTTAGCTCAAATGGCTGGAAGTCAATGGGATGTATTAGCCTGCCTCTGCCTACAGTCGTCAGATAAACTCCTCAGCAACTCTAATCCTGTTTGCTTGTCGTGACTCATTTTTTACCGCGTCATGCTACGTTATCTTCTACTATCATCGTATTATCTTCTTCTACTCATAAATAGAGGCTTTGTTTTGTTGACGTACTTCCACGGTGGTTTAGTGAAGCTCGCGAATGAGTCGACCCTTTTGAACAGCTCCTTTAAGTGAACCTTGAGAGCCAGTTCGCAGTTGTGAGTAAACTATTATTTGTAAGCCATTCTTAAATTTGCATTTTAGAAGACAGACGCGTCCCATGTGGGCGTCCCAGGAAGACAACGCCTCTAAGAAGACGGTTCCTCACCCTTGTTTCACTAACGATCCGAAGGCTTTGTTCGAAGGGAAGAGGGGATTGTGGCTAAATTTTCTGGGGCACTACCTACTATTTTGGCTGTGTTGCTCATTCCACAAATGCACAATCCTTACAAGTTGTACCTCGTTGTAAGGGTGACTAATCAGGCTTTCCAACAATATAAAATACAACACCAGTTGTTATTATTAAAGGGGAGAAAAAATTGACTGACATCAAGTTTCCAAGCTTGTTTTGTTGGGCCAGAACACTCCATAATCCTGGGGTTTTCTACTGTTGATATGTCTGGAAAATTATATAATTATGATATATATGTAATGGTCAGGGCTGGAAAAGTAAAAATGAATTATAAAACATACTGAAAATACAAATATTTTACATACAATCCTTGAAATGATGTCAAAACTGAGTCACTCATCCATCCACATGCTGCCTGCCTGTGATAGTGAGTGATGTTTGTCACCAGTTTTGCTTTGTTTTGCATCAGCCAATGTTTTGACATCACTCCTGATGCAGGGTCTATCCATCTGTACAGAAATGCACTCATTGCATCGAACACTGGGGGCATCATCTGTGTGTCTAGATCTATGTAGGTATTGTTCTATTTTATTTTAAGTTTTGGTCAAAAATTGTTGTATAGCCCATAATATGGCGCTAATAACATAATAGGTAATATAGAAGACTACACTGATGAATATACAGGATGCAGAGTTGGATTTTATTTAGTGGATTTCAAGAAAAAAAGCCACATCACTGTAAAAAAAAAAAAAAAAAAAAACGGATAAAATAATTTTCTCCATAACAGGCCTGTTGTTATTGCACATTTTTCCAAATATAGGCACATCTCAGCTTCTGGCCTCCTCAATTTTAGTATTTAAACAGTTTTTAGACTATAAATAAAGAGAAAAATCAGCAACTATCAGAAGTAAAGATGGACTTCAACATCATGCCAAAGAAGACTAAACAATAATATGCATTATTAAGGCAGAAAGAAAAGAGAGGACTCATGTCTTTACTGTTCCCAAATTCATTTCTCAGTCTTTTTGTTTTAAATAATTAAAGGCCCGTCCTATAATTGACACCTGTTCCAGGTGATTTCACATGCTAAACATCAGTCTAATTAACAAATCATACAGCACAGTTATTTTCTGTACAGGCTTTTTGTTACATCGTGGTAAGCAAGCATGTTGTGGAGCAGAGAGAGGACTAACTTTAGTAAGAACAGTAATCAACTGTATATTAATATGATGAGCATATGTGTCTGTTCTTGACCTTGTATATATAAAAGATGTTTTTGTGTTGGTTGCTAATAAAACTGATATAATGGATCTTTGTTGTTTTTGGTTTTCAGTGTCCAAATAAGAATGAGCTGTGCTCCAGAGAGAAAACCAACTTTAATTTTCTGTTCAGTGATGTCTTTTAACCTTTGCTCTGATAACAGTCTGGATGGTCCTTTTCCTCTTTAGCCCGGAGGACACCACGTCCATGATGTCCAACAACAGTCTGAAATGTGGACTCAGACCACAGCAGACTTTTCCACTTTGCCTCAGTCCATCTCAGATGAGCTCGGCCCAGAGAAGCCGGCGGTGTTTCTGGGTGTTGTTGATATTTGTCTTTGTCTTTGCATGGTAGAGTTTGACCTTGTAGATGTAGAGATGAACTGTGTTCACAGACAATGGTTTTCTGAAGTGTTCCTGAGCCCACGTGCTGATGTCCTTTACAGAATGATGCTGGTGCTGCCTGAGGGATCGAAGGTCACAGGCATTCAATGTTGGCTTTCAGCTTTTCTTGCTTTCATTCAGAGATGTCTCTGGATTTATCTGTACAAATAATGGTCTTAAACTGTTGGACTTTTTGCTCATGCAGTTGTTCACAAAGCGGTGAACCTCACACTGTCCTTGCCCCTTTTAAACCCAGTCATGACTCTCACCTGTTTCCATTAACCTGTTCACCTGTGGAATGATCCAACAGGTGTTTTTTGAGCATTCGTCAACTTTCCCAGTCTTTTGTCGCCCCTGTCTGAGCTGTTTATGCTGCAGGCATCAAATTAAATATCAGTGAATATTTGCTGAAGTTTATCAGTTTGTACATTAAATATCTTGCATTTATAGAGTATCCAATGGTTTTTATGTATATTTTATACAACGTCCCAACTTCTTTTAAAATTGGTGTTTGTTTGAATGAGATGCAGAAGCAGCAGCAGCAGATCCTGTTTACATAGCCCAGCAGCCTTTCAGACATTACATGT
Organism: Cetoscarus ocellatus; assembly: GCA_037902135.1. Lineage (NCBI taxonomy): Eukaryota > Metazoa > Chordata > Actinopteri > Labriformes > Labridae > Cetoscarus > Cetoscarus ocellatus. Next base: position 625,145 of record JBAMNC010001443.1, read on the forward strand.
GCTCTCGTGGCAGCGATAAACAAGGATCCACCATCGACAGGCCTGTGTCTTCTATAAAAGTGAGTAATTTTAAGGAAATATTTGAGGTAATTTAACCTTTCAAGTTAAAATATGTGATGTAGAGTCAGTTAATTTAGTTTAAAGAAAAATCTAATTTTACAAACTGTATGTTAAAATCAAATTTGTGCTTGCATATGTTCACCTCTTTTTGAAAACTATCAACGATTCCCTGTGGGTTTGTTAATTTTAGTGAAGATAACGTTTGCAATTTTTTCGTTGCCTCTTTATTTATATATTCACAAATTTCAAAACACATCAGCAGACACATCAGCATTCTTATTAGACAGCCGTAAATCAAATATATTAAAATATACAGTTTATTAAAAGCATGAAAACTTCTATGATACTTGACAAACAGGTTTGACATGGAGGCTTTACATTCATGTTGCTGTAGTTGCTGCTGTTGGACTGCAGGGGGCAGTACAGGATCATGTTTCAGACACTGAGGGTGATTTTGGCAGGAAAAAGGAAGGTCACTGAACATTCACGCTAGGAAAAAGAGAAATATTTTATCACTAGAATGAGATGGAATAAAGTGAAACACTTATTATCATACCATTTTATGTGAAATATCTGAAAAACAACCATTCTGCCCTCTTTAAATCTCTATAAATCACTGAAAAATGATCATCTGTGTGGGTTCTGGCATCTCGAATCCTGGTATTTCTGTGCTATATTATTAATGATTCATTAATATATCATATTCTTGGTTAAAAACTCTCATTAATTATCTATTATTTCTCCATTTCATCATTCTAATCCTTTCTTGCTTTAACGAAGAACACCCCGCTGACGTCGTCAACGCCGACCCTCATGTCCTGGGGCAGCGTGTACACCTCCAGCCTGATCAGGGTGTACCCGCTCTCACTCAGACTGGCACACACCTGGGCCTCGTTCAGAGGGACCACAGGGATCTTCACACCGGGACCCCCAAAGTAGTAACTCTCTCCCAGGGCCCCGATGAGCAGGAGGTGGCCCCCGGCCTTCAGGAGTCGCCCGATGTGGCCCAGGGCCCGGTTGAAGGCCTGCAGGTCCGGGCTGACGCTCTCCAGGCAGAAGGCCGACACGAGGCAGTCGGCCCCCGATGACGGGAGGGCGTCGCTGTCCAGAGGCTGAGGGCGGTGCACGTCGATGGGGAGGACGTCGGTGATGACTTGGCGGAGTTTGGCGGCCTTTTCTGTCCACGCTGACGCCCTGGAAGAGAAAATACTAATTTATTATTCTGGATAAAGCCAGTTAAAGTTTGTTTTCACACATGCACAGCTGTTATTTTTTTAAATTAGAAGTGCACCACCAAGGTTATTTATTAGCTCTCTTGGTTTATTGATATCAGCTCCGTGTTTACAATGACTGTTCAGCATCGCCTTAGCTTCGTTATGCTTCACTCAGAATAGATAGAGATAGAGATGGATAGATTATTTGTTGTCATTCAAAATATGCACCACAAGTGCACACATGAATGAAATGTCGTTGCAAATGGCTCAGATAGAAACACTTAAAGGGACGGTTCAGGTTTTTTGAAGTGGGGTTGTATGAACTCCATATGGCCTCTAAGTACATTAGATGCAGTAGAAAGTTCTCTCCTCTCCCTCAGTAAGCCACAGTCTGTAAGAGTCTGTTACGCAGAACTAGCCGCAAACAGAGTATTGTACCAAATACAAAAGGTATTTTCTCCACCGACAAGAACTCCCATCGAAAAATAATACCACAGTTTAAGAGTACACTACCTAGAATTTTTTGTTGAGTGCATTAACTTTTTTTGAAAAATAAATTTTATCTGGAACTAACCGACTCACGACAGCGCTGCGTGGAGGAATACGTGACGTGAGTCGGCTAGTATAAAACTAGGAGTATAAAACTACAACAGTAAACAGAGAAAAGTGCTGGAGTAATTAGAACAGGAATAAGAACAACTGGATTATTGCATTAAGTTATTGCACAGAAGTTATTTCACTGAATTATGAATTTTTGCTCCAACATGCTTCATAAATGCACTTTTTACCCATGTGACCCTTCCCCTCTGACCTTTAGGCCTACTACCAAGAGTATGAGAAAGAGAGCATTTGTTCTGGTCTTATAATCAGCTCTAAAAGTCAAATATATCCTTCGTCTTCAGCACCAGAAAAGTTCCTGGTACTTTTAAGAAAATTCTGGTCCTTCTAATAAGCTCTGCTCGTACCGTCGCCCCTCCAGCTTGCACACATGCTGCAGGTACGGGGTCCAGTCCAGGCTGCAGCCCCCCTCGTCCCGCAGCCAGTGCCTCAGCTCCTGCCTGTTGACCTCCAGGAAGTCTGTGAGGAGGACCTGATTGAAAACCTCACAGCCACTCAGCACCTGGTACAGAGTGGGACCGGAGCCAATGTCCACCAGCAGTTCCCCTCCAACGTCGCCTGAAGAGGTACAGAGAGAAAATGATGAGGAGTTTGAGCTGAGAATGTTTATTAAGAATAAATTTAGTGATGCAGCTTTAATTTAAATTAGTGATGAAAGACTGATGCAGTGATGACGTACGTTTTATGATATCTGATTGATTAAAAAAATCAGTCGGAAACAAAAACACTGGCAATAAAAGAAAAAAAAAATAAAATTAAGTTGAAAAAAAATCAATAAATAAACCAAATTTATGTTTTTTAACTATTCTGAAGCAGTTTGCATGACTTTATGCAAGACTAAATTATTATTTCATTTAAGTTTCAAGTCTTTCTTCTTCACGGCGAGGTCACGGTGGTGCAGCAGGTGGTTGGAGTTTGCATGTTCTCCCCATGCATGGGTGGGTTGTCTCCAGGATCTACAGCTTCCTTAAATTAAATTTCATCCTTGCAGCTTAGGATGATTTCACCTTGATTTTTTTATATTGACAAAGTTTGTCAATGATTTTCCTAAAGATTGGAGGAAATAAAAAAAAAAAATCCTGAATTTTTTTCTGAAACTTTAAAAAAAAAAAAAAAGTTTTAGGGTAAAAATGGTTTTCAAAAACAAAAACTTCTATTGAAAAAGCGAACTTTTTTTTTACAAGATACTTCAAAAACTAAACACATTGTAGGGATGAATTTCCAAGAAGATTTAAGGGACTTCTTGAAGTTAAACTTCAAGATTACACCTGAGAGTTCATGGAGACTGTGTTGAATATTTTTGGACTTGTTAATGGAATTCATAACATACATGATCTTAAATTTCAGAGGAATTTCAAAAGCAAACTTTCTAAATATTTCAGATTTTTTTCAGAGATCTTTCTTATAAATAGGATGTTTTTCTAAAACTTTTTTTAAATTTACTTTTGGAGTAATCTTTTTTTTTTTTATTTTGGAGTAGGTGGAAACTTTAAATGGGTGATTTTGAAGCATTTGCTATTTTTTGTCTCCATTTCTTTTTTATTAGAATAATATGTCTTTCAAATCCAACCTATTCTGTGTATGTTGGTAAAAATAAGCTCATAATAGAAGCTAAGGAAAAGGGCATTGGTCATTTGACAATGACAGGAAGCAGTTGGACACAGTGACAAATTCAGAGAGCAAGATCAGGAAATATCAGAAATAAAGTGAGTGTGTTTTATTGCTGTTTAAAGCAAACTTTAGGACATTATATTTGATAGTTTTTCATCCATGCCTTGTAGTAGACTGAGCTTTTAGGGTTTTATTTTGAGCCTGAGTTGCTCTGGAAAATACGATCTAGTCTTCTTACCTTCAGTGAAAAAGTGATTTTCTCTTCCTACCTTCAGTGAAAAAGTGATTTTCTCTTCCTACCTTCAGTGAAAAAGTGATTTTCTCTTCTTACCTTCTGTGAAAAAGTGATTTTCTCTTCCTACCTTCAGTGAAAACATGATTTTTTTCCTCTTACCTTCAGTGAAAACATGATTTTTTCCTCTTACCTTCAGTGAAAACATGATTTTTCCTCTTACCTTCAGTGAAAACATGATTTTTTCCTCTTACCTTCAGTGTAAACACGGTTTTCTCTTCTTACCTTCACTGAAAACATGATTTTCTCTTCTTACCTTTGGTGTAAACATGGTTTTGTCCTCTTACCTTCATTGAAAACATGGGTTTCTCCTCTTACCTTCAGTGAAAACATGATTTTCTCCTCTTACATTCAGTGAAAACATGATTTTTTTTTCTTACCTTCAGTGAAAACATGATTTTTTTCCTCTTACCTTCAGTGAAAACATGATTTTGTCCTCTTACCTTCACTGAAAACATGGTTTTGTCCTCTTACCTACAGTGAAAACATGATTTTTTTCCTCTTACCTACAGTGAAAACATGATTTTCTCTTCTTACCTTTGGTGTAAACATGGTTTTGTCCTCTTACCTTCATTGAAAACATGGGTTTCTCCTCTTACCTTCAGTGAAAACATGATTTTCTCCTCTTACATTCAGTGTAAACATGAGTCTCTCCTCTTACCTTCAGTGAAAACATGAGTTTCTCTTCTTACCTTCAGTGAAAACCTGATTTTTTTCCTCTTACCTTCAGTGAAAGCATGATTTTGTCCTCTTACCTTCAGTGAAAACATGATTTTTTCCTCTTACCTTCAGTGTAAACATGATTTTTTCCTCTTACCTTCAGTGAAAACATGATTTTTTCCTCTTACCTTCAGTGTAAACATGATTTTTTCCTCTTACCTTCAGTGTAAACATGATTTTTTCCTCTTACCTTCAGTGAAAGCATGATTTTGTCCTCTTACCTTCAGTGAAAACATGATTTTTTCCTCTTACCTTCAGTGAAAACATGATTTTTTCCTCTTACCTTCAGTGAAAACATGATTTTTTTCCTCTTACCTTCAGTGAAAACATGATTTTTTCCTCTTACCTTCAGTGTAAACATGATTTTTTCCTCTTACCTTCAGTGTAAACATGATTTTTTCCTCTTACCTTCAGTGAAAACATGATTTTTTTCCTCTTACCTTCAGTGTAAACCTGATTTTTTCCTCTTACCTTCAGTGAAGGCTCTGTGCAGGCAGCCCAGCTTCCAGGGCACGATGCTGTCCTTCCTGTCGAAGTCGGCCCGGGGTGGGGTGTAGTTATACTGCAGATATGCTGCAGGGTCAAAGCTCTGGTAACAAGCTGCCATGGCTGCGACTCCCTCTGTCCTCTTCTCCTCCATACTCCTGATCACTGTGTGGTCCTCAGCCTTCAGGTGCCCTGGTTGCAGATCTCCTGCCTTATATACCTGAACATCTGGGTCATTATGTCTGTGCTTTGGGCTACTGCGAGCTCCAAGAGCAGAGATAGTAATCCAGCTTTTGGCCCAGTCTGATAGCATTTGTTCTCTTTGTGTTCTCTGCCCTCAGGTGCTGATACCATCAGATCAGGGGGCTTCCTCCAACACTAGGCCCGCTAATGGACTCTCCTCCAGCTTTCAGGTCTTCCACCCTCCTCTCTGAGGCCCTCCATATCTCCTCCATCGTTCCACTGGGCCTTTTACATGCAAACAATGGAGCAGGTTTGTCCCAGCAATCCTGCTGGAGGGGAACAAACAGATCTATTGCTAAAAACAAACCGGTTATCTTCCTCTCTGTGACATTCTCCTTTGGCGAGGTTTATATCAAGTGGCTCAGAGATGGGGAGGGATCAGGGATCAGGATGAAGAGAAGAAATCATCCATATAACGGGTGATACAGGGTGACTAAAACCACTAAAACAGGGGTAAACTGTTATAATCTGGGGCAGTACATCTAAAAACAAATTATAATTTGAGACAATTTCTTTTGCACTGTGGTACACGAAATCTTCCTCCTGAAGGGAGAAGTTCATAATCTGTGGACAGTGGGTTAATCTGAGGAGATTTTTGTTGCCTGTGTCATAACTGACTGGTTATACAAATTCTCCATGGACTCATATTGTTTCATGTTGTACTCATATTGTTGCTGTGCTACTCCTTCAGGGAAAGTAAGACTCCAGTAGCATTGAATAGTAGTACACAGGTAAAAAAGAACACAGGATATCAAAAATTAAAACAAAGTAAAAACAACTTGCATATTAAAATACATAAATTAATAATATAAAATATATGGCTACTATAGTTTTATGCTATCTATTTGCACACTTAAGGTTCATGTTGCATGTCAGCTTTGCTCGGGTTATTTCTCCTTTACTTCATTATTATTTTCATTTTGAGCAGACTATAAAAAGTCCAGATCTGCAGACTGATCCCGTCCTTCCACTCCAGCGCTGTTGTCACTCCCAGCCAGGGAACTGTACCAGTTTTGTTTATCGCTCCATTAAAGTGGCTCTCTACATTTTGAACCGAGTGACAACAGTGTCCAGCTGACCAAACAATGAGCTTCATCCCCCTGATTGAATTAATTTTCTGTCTATTCCCAGCGTCGCCCAGAGCAGCAGCTGAACCAATGTGGAGCGCAGCCATGTAGTAATCAAACACACTCTCCCCAGGAGTCTCTTAACACCTCGCTCAGCATCGCTGGCAGCTGAACCACAATCCCCAACACACACTGGCACACACACTCTACACTCTCACCACACATTAACCCTCTTCAGACACCCAGAACATGACGGCGTCCGCAGGAGACAGAGTTATTCTGGTGGTGGGCTGCAGCCAGTGGATGTGGTTAAATTTGGGATGTTTGGAGATTACAGTGAGGGGAGTCAGGGGGAACAAAGGGGGCAGTGCTGGCACAGGGCGACCTTACATCTCTGGCATTTTCTCTGAGTCTGCAAACATTCACTTTATATAGATGTAGAAATTACATGTGTTGTTGAAGTTGGAATGTTGTGTAAATACACGACAAAGACAAAATACTTAATGTTGAACTGATAAACGTCATTGTTTCTTGCAAATATTCACACATTTCGAGATTGATGTCTGCAACGTGTTCCAAAAAAGCTGGGACGGGGGCAACACAAGACCTGGGAAGATGAGGAATGCTTAAAAACACCTGTTTGGATCATTCAACAGGTGAGCAGGTTAACTGGAAACAGGTGAGTGTCCTGATTGATGGGTTGAGGTTCACCGCTGTGTGCACAACTGTGTGAGCAAATAGACCAACAGCTTGTACAATTGCAAAAAATAAGGGATTTCATCATCTACAGTCCACAATATCATCAAAAGACTCAGAGAATCAGAGAAATCTCTGCATGTAAGCAGCAAGGCTGAAAACCAACATTGTATGCCTGTGACCTTCAATCCCTCAGGCAGCACTGCATTATAAAGCAGCATCATTCTGTAAAGGATATCAGCACCTGGGCTCAGGAACACTTCAGAAAACCATTGTCAGTTAACACAGTTCATCTCTACATCTACAAGGTCAAGGTCAAACTCTACCATGCAAAGACAAATATCAACAACACCCAGAAACACCGCCGGCTTCTTCTGATAACTGATTAACAAAAACATTAAAGTTTTTCATTTAAATTCCCATCCATCTTTATTTTTCTGTTTATAAAACGATTAATGCAACAACAACAACAACAACAACAAAAACATTAGTTCTGTTGTTAATATAAAAAACAAATTCTGCTACAATGCGTAAACTCAAAAGCTTTCATGCAGTATTTTTATCTTCTCATAGCAAACTGTTTCTTAAACAAGTACAAACATTTCTTTACTGTTCTTTTTAAATCATGTTGTCTAATCCAATAAGAAACTGAACAATAACTTCATAGAAGCAGCCACGTGTTGTCAGCATTAACCTAAAAACAAACAAATTATCATTGGAAATATTTCTGTATGATCACCTTCATATCACATTTTTAGCCCAGTAAACAAATTATCTATTGTCTATGGTCACTGGCCACTTTATTAGGTTCGCCTGCACAGCTGCTGTTGGCACAAACAGTTAATCAGCAACAAAATGCATTCATAACAATCTGAATATTTTTCAGCCCAGGAATCTCGCCAGCTTCATCGTCTTCACCGCGCTCTTCCTCCCACTCGACTCCAGCAAAATGCTCCGTGGCTTCATGGTCATGCAGTGGACTTCCTCTTTGACATGACCTGGCTCTTGAATAACCTTTGACCCCACCACAGCAGAGGGGTCAGAGGCTGGCTGTTGCAGTCGTCTGGTGGTTTTTGGCTTTGTGTTGTTCTTGCTGATGGCTCCTGAGAGGAATCGCTGGAGGAGCTTCCTGGCCTCATGGTGCTGCTCTGAGTGATCTGCTTCAGTCACCGTGGGCCTGTTAGAGGGCGAAAGGTCACAGAGATACACAGACATTTGTTTCTGCATCTTCTGGGACCTGCATGTTCAGATTAGGGCATGAGAAAGACAAATCTCATCATATGTGATATGTTAGAAGACTGAGTGTTATATGTGAGAGCTACAGTGGTTCTTTTTGGGGAATTTGTCTAAAATCTTTTTACTATAATGTCTGACCACAGCTTTACCCTTTGACCAAAACTCAAGCTTTTCATAACTTGAAATCTGCAGGGTGTCTTTGTTGTGTTGACCAATTTGTGGGAGAATAGAACAAACAATCTTGGAAAGGATTGTTGAGACATCAGCCCTGTAAACTGCAAAAAATAAGCACTATCTGAAAGTCAATATTGTAAGTAGTGTTGCAAAGGGATTTTAATACAAGCTCTCAACCAAAGGTGGCGCCATGACTTACAAGATAAATGATATTAGAACAGTCCCAGTCTGGTCTGTCATGAATGATGTGAAATTTAAAGGAGACAGCTTCCTGCAGGAGTTTTGTGTGTAAATCTAAAAAAGATGAACATCACAGGGGAGAGTAACAACGGTTCTGGCTGATTTTAGGTGTCTTTCTTAAACCTCAAACTGTGAGCCCCCTACCCCATTGTCTACGTAGATTCTCTGTCCTCCAGGTCATGGATGTCCAGCCCTGATCCAAGACTTAAATGGACTGGTTCAGATTCTTGAAGACATTTTGCCTCTTGTCTAAAGTGAACTGTCGCTCGACCTCGTCTGGCTCGGCACAAAGATATCAAAATAGTTTTTGAAATAGTTTTAGTTCTTATATTGTTTAGTAGTCTGAGATTGTCATTTTGAAATAGCCTTGCTTTGGAATTGTGTGTGAATTTTGATTTTTGGCGATTCTATATTTGTAAGAAAAACCTTTATTTTTATTAAACACCTCTGTTATACCGTCTATCTGGTTTTAAAGTTACCTCCTATTACCCTTTAAGAGCCGTGGACCTAACAGGGAAGAATTTAATTGTCTTCAAGAATCTGAGTCAGTCTATTTGCCTCTTGGATCAGTGTAGGATACCCGATCACATCCATACCCTTTGGCCAAAAGCTTTCAATAATCATTAATGTTCAAGGTGTATTTGTTATCCTGACCAATTTCTAAGACTACTAGGTTATGAACCTGAGAGGGGTTGATTGATTTGTTGATCCTATAAACTACAAAAATGGTCCAGGCATCAATGTAAAAATCAAATGTATGAAAGCTGCCAGCTGAGATCAGCACTAGAACACCCATCACGTAAATTTTATAAGATTAAACATCATATATGACAGTTACAGTGGATGTCTGTTTTTGATAAAAAGCCTAACCATGTGTCACTATTTTGGTAATTTGTCTTAGATATTTCTGCCACATTTATCTGATCATTTGGTGTGGTCTATATGTTTTTTAATTCCTTTTTTCTATTCTGAATTGTAATTGTGTACAGCACTTTGGCTCAAACTCTATTTGTATTATAGTGCTCTATAAATAAAGTTGAATTGAGTTGAGTAAATACTTTTAATGCTCTACCCTAACTGCATCCTTTTATAAAAATTCAAGCATTTAATAGCTTTTTTTCTTAGAGGTGTCTAAAATACACTAGCCAGTTTTGAAGAGCATAAGCCAAAGTGAGGAGTTGGTTGATATGTTTACTCTGTGATTTACAACAACAACAACAAAACTTGGTATTACTGGAAAACTAAACTAAAATATTCTGAGTATCAGTGCACGAGGAGTTTATAAAAGCTTTCCCATGAGAGTAGTGCGTGGACACGTATCACACGTGTCTCATTTAAGAAGATTTAACGTGGAAATGACATCATTAGAGGAACATTTTCCAATGGACTGTTTGAGCACACATTTTCTGAAGGGTGGAGCTAAAAAGGGGAAAAGAAGAGATCTCTCTCATGCTGTGGAGTTAGTAGATAAACTCTTGACAAAGACTGTTGGATTAAAAATCATTAAAAAAGTGTATTTTGCAGAATATGTGACCTCAAAAGTCTCCTTGTAAACACAAAACCAGGTCTCAGAGGGCTGAATCCTCAGCTCTGGTGTCTTCTCTCTGACTGTGTCACTAACCTGTGATTCTGTGGTGCAGCCCGGTCGAGGCTGTGCCAGTGAGCCACGTAGCTCTGTCCTCTCTGCCAGTCCTCCTCCTGGACGCTGCAGTCCAGCTTGGCTCTCGCTGCACCACCCACACTGCACATCACTGCTGCTGCCTCCGCCCACCGACCAGCAGGCCTGTCACACAGACGCTCTTTTACTTAACGCCTCAGCTTCGGCACAGGAGTCAGTGTTTCCCTGTGAGCTGCAGCAGCTGAGGCTGCAGTGTTTCAGGGCTGTCCCCTCACGTCAAATATTGAGAACACGATATCTGAAAAAAGGGATTTTCTTTAAACTTTGACCTTGTGTGCACCAACACTCAAGAGTGAGCTGATAAGAATTTGGAGGTCAAGATCAAGGTTGTTGAGTCTTGAGGTCATCCCTCGCTTGTGGACACAACATCTCTAGAACACCTTATTTATTTTAATCCTCTTAATCGGTTTTATTTCTCCATTTCAGTTCAGATTTATTGTTTCAGAATTTCTTTCTCTGTTAATCGATTTTCTTTTCATTATCCTACTTTAGCGGATTTTATTACGTATTGAGTTGGATATTCCATTTTTGCAGATTATTATTTTAAATTTTATTTTATTTTTTAATTAATTTCTTTATTTTTTCCTTATTGTATTTTTATTTTTTCATTGTCATAGTGTTTCCTCAGTCCTCTAATTCTTTTTTCTGTCAGAATCTCCTCTTAATGTCTTTGTGTGTGTGTGTAAGTGTGTGTTTGTGCTGTATGTGGATTGTGAGGGTGGGTGGGGTCTTGTAGTTTCATTGTATTCAATTTTCTATTTTTTATTTATTTGTTTTAATTTAATTTTTTTTTTCTTATGTAAAACACGTGCTACAAGATTTTGTATGAAAAGTGCTATACAAATAAAGTTTGATTGATTGATTGACAGATTTGAAGGTAATGAGTCAAAAATGAAGGTCATCAGTCTTATCATCATCCTCCAAGGTCAAAGAGCCACTTTGTCATCCTTTTGTAAATGCAATCATGTGAATGTCATATCTCAAGAAAACTTTGAGCAGTCCTCCACAAACCTTGCGCAAAAGTCCTCCCTAGCTCATGGATAAACTCATCACATTCTGGAGGTTAAAGGTCAAAGGTCTAGGTATCGCAGCCTTTTTCTCATCACTTGCTTGTGATCGCATGAATTATTTCATTTTCACAGATGTCTAAGTGGTGCAAGGACGAAGTTGACAAATTTTGCTGGTTTAAGATCCAGCATCAAACTTTGCACTGATGTCCACTCCGACTTAAGAATGACCTCATTAGATTTCAGAGGTCATAGGTCAGAAACATGGACTGTTATGATCACGCTATGCTTATGAATGCCAGTTGTGAGATAGGGCAGTTTCCACTTCTAGTTACATCACTGCATAGCCATGTCACTGTGACTGAATTTTAAATATACGACTGAGTCTTAATTGGTTTGCCATAATCCTTCTATTTCTATTTCTTCACCTTTGACCTTGTCACAGCTCTTTCGTGCTTTTCCTCTGCTTTCTACTCTGTTAAAGCAAATATATCACACTATGCTCCAGACTGTGGCATCTCCTTTTCTTTGAGATTTGGTCTGCATACACACAATAGAGATATCAACCATGGAGGCTGCAAACCTACCAAAGCCCCACAAAGACATGCCAACAAGTTAATACAACAAGAACAAATATTTATCAATTACAGCGTTTTTTGTGATAAAACCAACTTTTGCTCATTCTTTCAAGTAAGATAAGGAAGTAAGGTGCTCCCTTATCATTGCTGACAGTTACTTTGCTTTAAAACAGACATAAAGGATTAATTTTCTACATTAAGAATTCAATTATATTTTTTTATCTTCAAATGTTGGTACAACTTACTTTTCACGTTGCTTCCTCCCTCTAACAAACCCTCCTCCTTTTGTCTTGAATGTTCTGATTCCTTTAAGTTACTCTTTTAATTTTCCTTCCAGAGTGAGTATTTGGTCTTCAGCGCTCCTCTTCAGCTCGTCTGAGCTCCTCTCCTCCTCTCTGTTAAATAACTGGTCAGCCTCTCCGTGTTGATCTTCTATTAGAGGGGTTACATTGTTGGGCATCTGCAGCTATTTTGGTGTGGCTCTGCACCCCCCGGGACGTCCTGTTATTGGAAACAATCCACACATGCTGCCATTTTTAAAATGCAGATAATGAGTTGAGCCACAATGAATGAAGCACACAAAGGCCACTCAGAAGGTGGTGGTCAGCTGGATATTTACTTCTTATGGGAAGTTAAAGCACAATTATCTTCAATATAAGCATTCATGTGTTTGATGAAGACCCAAAGATGACCGACAAAATCAGCTGTCTACTGAATGTTTTCATTCTGGTAAGGAAAGATGGTTTCCTGAGGGAAAAACTGCAAGGAATTTGTGGACGCCATGTGATTGTTTGAGGAATAACAAAGAAAAAATAACTGAGACTGAAAGGAAGGAGATGAATTGGCAAGAATATTTAAAAAAGAAGTAGGGCTACAAGCAGCTTGGGTATGTATGTGTATAGAGAGAGAGAGAGAGAAACACATATATGTGTATGTATACATATATTGAAGTGTGGCATGTCAGAGATGACCACTCAAACATGTTGTTGAAGACTCTTCCTTGGGCTTTTCGAGTTGACCTCAAGTCAAAATTTAAGGAGGTGCTTGTTTTTTTTTTAATTAAGCATTTGCTTCAAGTTTCAGTACTAGAAGTTTCTGCTTGGATTCACCTTGGGACCCAGTGAGTGTTGAATTTTCTTGCAATCCAAACAGTGAATGGAAATGTGTTTGTTTTGACTGTGTGGAGATCAATTAGTTCATCAATTTATAAAAATGTCTACATGCAAATCAGTCATAAGCCAACAGCATAACCTGTTTAATTTGATTTGTTAACATTTTACAACTTTAAATTGACGTTAGTTTTCTTAGGTGGTTGTGGTAAAGAGGCTCTAGTCTTTATTGCTCTTATTTTGTTTATGATCAGTGGCTGAGGTTGATTGGGTTGATTTGTTCTAATTTCTTGTATGTTTCTGTGCCCAAAATAATCACTTTGACACTCAAAGCACCAAAAACAAACATCTGCAGCAGGTTAAAACACGGTGCAGACACACAGAGACACTCAAACACAGATATAGTTAGTGGATTAGTTGATCCAGGAGAAAAGGTATAAGGTCAGCTCCTTCCCCTGAGTCAGATGGACAGATAAAAGAGCGAGGAGGAGGAGGAACACAGAAGAACAGATAAATGGCCAAAGCGGACAACAGAGTAAGCAACAGGACAGATATAATGGAATAATACACATTTAGCCGCAGCTACAGGGGCCTGTTATCTGTGGTCCCAGGGGCAGTGGGGGCCCAGCACTGTCAGTCAACTCTGCCATGGGTTATACTTTTTATTTAGTCACAGCATGATGGAGCAGGTACAGACAGCTTTCATCTTTCCTGCTGCATTTTCACTTTGTTTGTTCACCACATGCTGCAAAGGTGAAAAAGACAAAATTAGGACCAACAGGACCAGAATACTTACAAATACAAGTTTAAGACTGACAGAGAGTAACTTTGAAAGAAATGACTTAGTCAAAGCTCTTGAAGTTATTTTACGTACTTGTGATTTAAAATTGTGCTTTAAGCAGCTACACATTTTGTTAGTTTTTAAAACATGTGCTTAAAAAGTCAATTCAGGATACATTTACCTTATATGTTTAATTTTTTATTTTTCAGCATTAGTAGCACTGTTGAATTGTTTGGAAAAAAAAACAAAAAAACAGGCATCCATTTTGTCACTTTTATTTCTACCCAGCCTCCTATCCAATCATCCAATCAACCAACCAACAAACCAACCAGCATGCCAAACAGAAAATGGACCAACAAACCAACTAACCAGCTAGCTTATCAACCTACTAACAAGCCAGCCTGTCAACCATTCAAAGGACTGAATGGTTGATGGACCAACTATCCATTTAACTAGCCAACCGTCCCACCAACAAACTGAGGAACCAACCAGCCATCCAACCAAATAACCACTCAACCACCAGCTAAACAACAAACCAACTAACTAACTAGTCAAACTGCCAGCCAATCAATCAACCAATGAACCAAACAATAAACCATAAAATTTACAAAACAACCAGCCAACCAACCAGCAAACCTACCACCAAACCAACTCAATCAAATTGCCAACCCACCAACCACTAACTTTTCAACTAGCCAATCAACCAGCGAACCAAAGAGCCAACCAACAATCTACAACCAAACAACAAACCAACCAATGAATTGATCAGCCAACCAACCAAACAACTTACAAAACAACCAAACGAACCTACCAACATACCTACAAATTAACCAACTAACCAAACAACTCAATCAAATCACCAACCAACTGATCATCCAGCCAATCAACCAGCCAACCAATTATCTACAAAAGACCCAAACAACAAACCAGTAAATTAATGGATCAGCCAACCAAAACTGACAAACCTACAATCAATCCAAAAAGCTAATGGAACAGAAACAGGATGCTGTCATGAGCTGGTCACAAAGTTTGACAGTTTATCATCATCAGTAAGTGTGAAAACAATAACCCTCTGTGATTTTATAGTAATTACATGTTTTTTTTTTTTTTTTAAAGATAATACTATCATTATAAGCAATGAGAATCCAGAAGGGAGCTTCCGTGTCACATGACATTTTTAATTTTTGTTATATTCATATAATTTACTCATAATAAATGTTTGACAGATATGTGTTTGTGGATCCATATTAAGATCCTTTAAATTACTAATTATACAGTTGATGCCTGGTGCCCATTGTAGGGGACAGATGCATACCTCCCTAAAATTTAACAAATTGGAAAAAATACTAATTTTGGCCAGGATTTTTAACTTGTTTGAAAGTAAAAAACATTTAAAAATGAATTCCTTTGTGGTTTAATAGTTCATAATGAGAGGATTAAAAAACATCATTCATCCATCATATGTAACCTGAAAGAAATATCCAAGATGTGTCCTTGTTTTATTTATTCATTAATTTATTTGGCTATCTCTTGTTTAAATTTAGAAATGACCCCATGAAGAAGCTTCCAACGATAAATTATCTCTTATTTTGAAGCGCGCCATTTCGCAGGGCTTTTCCGGTCTTCTTCCGCATTTCACCGGCCGGCCTGACGCAACTTCCTGCCACACTTGACCGCCAGTTTTTGCAGCTGAATGCGCTTCGGTGCAACGTTTAATTAAGCTGTCAGCGACACTTTGATTAAGCACAGTTGTCTTTTTCTGTTTTCAGTCTCAGCTCTGACGGAACAGCCGCTGTTACGCCGTCGTTCCTGTGGTTGTAAACAGCGGGGACAGTTTCATCAGCAGCTCTGTCCGTCTGTCTGTCCGTGAGGGAGGAGTACACATGGAGACACCTCCTCTGTTTAACTGTCTGTCCGTCTGATCAATGAAAGAATAACGAGCTGAAGAACATGGAAAAGGCTCAATAAAAGACGGGACAGAGACACAAAGAGGACAAGATAAACTGGGACACCAACAGGCAGAGTGAGTACAAGCTCTTTACCACACTGAAAAACAACAAAACAAGTTTATTTTCTGCACATATGGAACTTTTTGGTTAGTTTTTCCATCATATTAAATCATTATCCTCCATTTAGCCCGTGGTAACAAATCCCAGGTGATGTTTTAAATGATGTTTTAGTGTTTTAACCCCTCCTGTGTGTGTTTGTGTGAAGGTAAAGGCATTAAATGACCATGCTGCTGCGAAGACTGGCTCAGTATTCAAGGAGCTCTCTGGATCTGCACAGACATGCAAGCAGGCTGCTCACAAGACAGCTCATACAAGGCAAGTTATGGTTCATTTACTCTCTGAAATACTGCATATGTACTTAGATATACCATGTAGACTTTTTTATGTATTTGGATTCCCATTAGCTATTACCAGTCTTCCTGGGGTCCACACAACCCATCACTAAAATTCAAAATGCCATGAAAAAGTACAATAAAATAAGGAAGGTGTAAAGAAAAATGAACACAAGTTAAGAGATAGTCTATCAGGTGCCCACAGACCAGAAAATATGTATATCAATAAATAAATCACAATCTGAAACAATTCTATAAATGAAGTGCATATTGGCAAAACTAAATATACTCTAAAAGATAATTACAAGATTCTGCATTTCATCTCTTCAAATCATACAAAGAACAGACTTTTAAAATAATCTTGAAGACTCTTTTAAAAACAATTTAACTGGTTAAACTTGTGATTTCTAATGATGCATTTGTACAAAACAGTCTGATCAGCAATAATGTAAAGGACATTTGATTTGACCAATAATTAGACTAATTATTGGTCAAATCAGTCTGTGAATAAAAGTTTTTAACTTAATTCGAACAAGTGTCTAATATGGCTACTTAACTACTTAAAAGATGACCATGTGATCATGTCTTTCTGCTATTTTTGGCTTTTGAAGGCCTGACAAAAATACATTTTCAGACATTATTTTGAGCTAAATACCATGTAATATAGGCTTCTTGTGGTTCCCTAATGAATCTTAAAAAGCCATGTCCTTTTTTATTTCAATGAAAAAATAAAAGTCTGAAAAACTCTTATTTTTAACCAACAGAGGTCTTATATTATACATGGCCCATGAATGAAGACAGTCTGATCTGTCTGAATTTGTTGTCGTACAGATTTTGTTTAAGACTTTGAAGTTTGTAGTGAGGTCAAATAGATAATAAATAAGTATTAAGTATAAGTATGTTGTCAATAAACAGTCTTGAATAGTATTTTAAGCTTAATATTTTGTCTATCAGTTTTCAGTTATTATTTAAAGATGAGATAGTATTGGTACAGTGTCGGCTTATAACAGCCAAAAAAGCTGTTTTGGCAGACATGTTCATATTTGCAAGTATTTACAGACGATATAAACTGATCCTGAATATCCAATATTTTGGCCATAATCAGCAAAATGTAAAAAAATTATCAAAATACTTTACCTAGTTGTCTTTGTATGTCTGCACTTTAAAGAACAATGCAGTACCATTAATTGTAAAATTAAGGGCTTATTTTATTTCACTTCCATTTTTGTACAAATAGGCTGCCACAATGACAGAAGCAGGTCAGTTCAGGTATATGAGAGACCTCTTAACAAATTCATGTGTATAACTTGTTCATTGTTGTCCACTGGCAAAAAATAAGTCCCAGAATATTTGTATAATGAATAATAGCAAAAATCCAGTATCATGCATCCTGAATTTGAAGGCATAGCTTTGAGTTTCAAAATGTTTGGGTCATTTTTTACTTGATCATTTAAGGTTTTATAAACACTGCATTTATCAATTAATTCAGCCCAAATCCCATTAAGTAAGAAAAGTATTTTATTCATTTTGAAAAAAAAATTATATTGTTGGATTTTTTTTTGATATTCAGTATGCCGATGTTTCCACACTTATCAGTGATACTGATGTTTATTGTCATGTGCACAAAGCCTCCATTGGACTAAAATTGTCCTGTTTCTTTCATGGTTAAAGTCTTTTTGTGTTAATAACAGCTGAAGAGCAGGAAAAGAACAACATTTTATTCTTCACATTTGATTTTTAAAAATGCAAATTTAGTGATGATGAGGCAAACCGCTATGGCATGTTTATATTCTGCACATATTGGAGCTGATATACGGGACATTTAAAGTCAGTCTGCAAAAATATTTGTATCTGCTAATACCAGTATTGTTCTGATAATATTGTGCATCCCTGTTTGTTAATAGGAATTAATTTTTCTAAGTTTTGCGTCAGAAAAGTGTATTATTGGATTTGAAAGTATTTAAGAACCGTGTAATATAATACAATATAAAATAATTAGTCATAATTTGAGTAAAATCCCAGCATATGGCTGGATGCAATTTCCAAATCATCGGGATGGAATATTAAATATGTGTCAAAAAAAAGTAATTCTTTTTTTGCAACAGAAGTGTTCTTGCATACACACTGTGCAAAATAATGATAAAAAAAATGTTTTTTTTTTCAAAAACTACCCCAATAAATCACAAAGTAATTTGATAAATATTTAATAATCTATTTAATATATTGCTGATTTAAAATATGAGTTTTATTACGAAAATAATGTCAAAATAATAGCAACTCAGTATTTTCCCTGTATTATTCAGCCCTTGTCACATTCATTACTCTATTTTCATTGATAAATATTTGGCAGTAGAATGGATTAAAAGTGATATTTGTTTGCATACTGTAAAAGCCTCTAAAATGTCACTTTAAACACTTTAAATGTGAATACACCATCCCTTGTGTGTATGTTTCCGGACAATATGCACAAGCCACTTTGAGCTCTTTCTAAATACCCTGATGTACAAAAATCCTTTAATTTCCCTTTAGCTATAGTCTGTATACATCTTAATTCTATTCATAACTCGTCTCTTTTTGTAAAGATTGGTTTACTGTCTTTTTTGTGCTGCCACAGAGGATGCTAAACTATGTTTCACTGTGCAAATTCTGTTGACTAACAAATGTTTATATAGTGACAATAAAGTACTGTTCTATTCTTTTCTATTCTATTCTATAAATGTTGTGGTATTGATGATAATTGACTGTAAATAAGATGGACTGTTGCTGTTTTTTTTTTACTTTGGGCAAAGAAAACATGTAAAGAAGAAAAGACTGAGACAAAGTCACTTCTGAGAAAGTTATAAGGACTCATTTTTGGGCATTTTAAAACCTTTAGTCGGCATGATTTGTTGATTTATGAGGAAAAAACAAAAATGGGATGATAAAAAAATATATGGAAAAATATTTTGGGATCATATGATGCAATGTTGACTGATAATTTTGGCTAACAGGATGCATCCTGTCTCTCTCTCTGTCTGTCTGTCTGTCTCTCTCTCTCCCTCTCGCTCGTCCGCCTCATTGCCTCAGAGCGATGTGTAATGTCAGCACAGGCCTTTCTCTCAGCCCTGCTGATGTGGCACTTCGAAGGCTGTGATTATCTGTTTCCCGGGTTACAGATGGATGAAGGCAAACTGACTAAACTCTGTTTGTTTCACTCCTGTAATCAGTGAATCGGACAAAACCCAGAAAAACACTTTTGTTTGCTCAGTTATGCAATGTTTGAATAGTTTGGTGTGAAAATTGATCGGTTACAAAAACACATGTGCTCTGATGTTAGGCCCAGCTGACCTCACTGCTCTTACCACAACAGAGCTTTTTTATTCTGTCTTCTTTTGCTTCAGGTAGACGCTGTAATACTTTCATTTTTAAAAGTATGATAAAAATATCATCTTCTCCTCTTATGCAGTATCCTCGGGGAGAGCCCACGGCAGCTCTTTTGCTCATCGTGGTGAACTTCGTCAGGCGAAGAGGATCGTGGTGAAGCTCGGCAGTGCCGTGGTCACACGGGGCGATGAATGTGGCCTGGCTCTGGGCAGGCTGGCCTCCATTGTGGAGCAGGTGAGTGACCAAAGGCTTTCACTTAGTACTACAAACCCCAGTTACAATGGAGCTGGGACGCTGTGTATAACATAAATAAAACAGAAAACAATGATTCGGAATCCTTTTTGACCTATATTTAATTAAATACGCCAAAAGTGTCAGACCACTTTTCCTTTTAACAACACTCAGTAAGAGTTTGTGAGCTGAGGACAAAAACTGTTGAAGCTTTGTAGGTGGAATTCTTTCACATTCTTGTTGATGTATAGAGATGGGAATCGATAACAACTCCCTGAAGGAATCAATATCAGTAGTGTTTTTGCTTAACAATTCCCTTATCACTTCTTTGCCTTTATAATCAAGTGTGTCACGCTCTTATCAGGCAGTCAACAGAAATGATAACAGAGCAGTAAAAAAAGTGATTATAGCTACAAAATTGAGGCTTGATTATAGACTTCCAGATAACTGCCATAAGTGAACGATCTTTTTTGCTCAATAACTGTCTAATTAATAATGATATCAATGTGATTCTGATTGCTAGCTGTGGGTTTTCAGGGTCATGAATCATATTGTGATGGTAACTTTATCATGGAACTATTGCTTATAGATGTAACCGCAATATGTGAGCCACCTTGGCAGAGGTTTGCACTCTCCAAGTTCTTTGTAGTTTATTTATTTATCGTACTTTATTTGATTTTTTTTTATCACTTAAACATTTTTATGCACATCACACTTTCTCTGAGGGGTCTGGCTGCAGACCTGCGCTGCAAGCAAGACTCAATTTTCCAACAACAGCAGTTTTTAAATCAGCATCTTTGGGAAGTTTAAGCCAATAAACTACTTTATTTATGAACTCCGGCTGTGTTTGAATCTGAACTGTGTGCCCTGCTGTCCAGGTGGCCATGCTGCAGAACCAAGGCAGGGAGATGATGATTGTCACCAGTGGAGCCGTGGCCTTTGGAAAGCAACGATTAAGACACGAGATCCTGCTGTCCCAGAGCGTCCGACAGGCCCTGCACACAGGACACAACCAGCTCAAAGACATGGTGAGCCGAACGGAGGGAAGGTAGAAATGAATACAGGGAAACTCTATGGGTATGTCTTAGTTGGTGAGAAGTTCTCTGTGAAACTCAGCTGTCATGGTGGATTGTTTTTAAAGGTGAGATAAGTTAGAAAATGAGGAGAAGCAGAGAATTTAATCACCTGTATGTCAAGTTAGAAGCTTGAAAACACTGATTTTATTTCACACTGGCTCTAGGTTAAAGGGATACGCCAGCATTTTTTTTCTTGTTGTGTCTTGCCTCACTCCCGAGTCCATAACAAGCAGATAGACACAGTTCTTTTGACTGTGTGTACAGTAACAAGGAGGAGATGGACAAAGCTCGCCCACCACTAATTAGCTTAGCTCAAACACAGGGAGTCAGTGGGTAGTGTTAGCCTGCCTCTGCCTACAGTCATCAGATAAACTCTTCAACAACTATAAACGGACCTGTGTGCTTGTTGTGACTCATTTCTTTTTAACCACGTTATGCTACGTTATCTTCTACTAACATCTTATTATCTTCTTCTACTCCTAAACAGAGGCTTTGTTTTGTTGACCTACTTCCACTTGGTTTGTGCAAGAGATGTGACGTTCACGAACGAGTCCAGTCTTTTTAACAGCTCTTTTAAGTGAACGATGAGAACTGATTCAGAGTTGTAAGTGAGCCCTTCGTTTGCGAGTCATTCTTAAGTTTGCATGCAATTTGCATTTAAAAATGGCTCATAAATGAATGACCCACCCTCAACTGCAAATCTGTCCTCATCGTTCACTTAAAAGAGCAGTTCAAAAGCCTGGACTCGTTCATGAATGTCACATCTCTCCCAAAAACCACCATGGAAGTAGGTCAACAAAACAAAGCCTCTGTTTACAAGTAGTAGAAGATAATATGATGATAGTAGAAGATAACGTAACATAATGTGGTGAAATAAAATGAGTCACAACAAGCACACTTCACACTACGCCTTGACTCACAGTGTTTGAGCTAAGCTAGTTAGCGGTGGGTGAGCTTTGTCTCTTCCTTGTTACTGCATACACAGTTGAAAGAATGGTGTCATGAAAAGGAAAAAAAACGTTGACGTATCCCTTTAAGGCAGTAGGATGTAGGTATCACCCTAATTATACTGATTTGACATACCTTACACTCACTTTAGTGGCTTTTTATCGATTAACAGCATGTTACCAAGGTTATTTCCATCTGTTAGTCTGTTCTTCTATAGGATGTGATGTGGACTTAACATAATAACTTTAGAAAGAGCTGGTGCGACAGCCTTCAGGTCTGTAACTGTTCTGTGTTTCAGTCTGTACCGGTGCTGGAGGCTCGGGCCTGTGCTGCAGCCGGACAGAGCGGCCTCATGGCTCTGTATGAGGCCATGTTCACTCAATACAGCACCTGCACGGCACAGGTACTCACATTTTTTACTGTAAAATAATAACTCAGGTGCTCTAGAGGCATGCAGATAAGTCAGTGTTGTTACCTACTTCAGGTCCTGGTGACAAATCTGGATTTCCACGACGACGACAAAAGGCAGAACCTGAACAGCACACTGCAGGAGCTGCTGCGCATGAACATCGTCCCCATTATCAACACCAACGACGCCGTGGTGCCCCCGCCGGAGCCCAACAGCGACCTGCAGGGGGTAAATGTGGGTACAGAAAGCAGGGGGGGCGTGGCTTGTAGTGGTGACGCTGGCAGTGGCAGCGGGGGGGGGGGCTGAGGGCAGCGTAAAGGGTCTCTGTTTTTACAGTTACAGCATTTTGTTTCATCCACACACAAAGTAAAAAAAACCTCTGCCAGCCTGCCTCACCTCATCAGCTCTGCCTCCAGCTAAGGCATGTGCATGCAGTCACGGTGGAGGAGGGGCCATAACAACCCGGCCGGGACTAACTTCTGTATGTAAACACCTCGCTCACCTGTTCTCCTCACAAATGACTAACTCCTTAACTCCTCGAGATGATTTCACTTCACTTTTATAACATTTAATTACACGTGAAGCTGCTGGTGGCACAGCCAGAGCTGTATAACCACTAATACCATAACCTCACCATGATGAACAACTGTGTGTACTATTACATTGAATTATAATGGAGGAAAAAAACACACAGTGGTGCAGCAGGTAGTGCACGTGCCTCACAGCAAGAAGGTGTGGAGTCTGTATGCCTTCATGCTTGCATGGGTCCTCCCCAGACGCTCCAGCTTCCTCCCGCAGACCAAACTCTCTTAGGTTCATTAGTGACTCCAAATTGCCCTTCGGTATGAGTGTGAATGGTTGTATGTCTCTTTATGTGACCCTGCGATTGGCTGGCAACTAGTTCTCACCCAGTGTCAGCTGGGATAGGCTCCAGCCCTCCACAACCCCAAAAGGGATAAGTGGTATAGATGATGGATGTAAAAAAGCAAAAATGAAATGAAGATTTCTTAACAACTTCACTGTAAATTCAATTCACTGTTTAGGGAGCCAAAACAAATTCATGTAGCACTTGATCCTAGAAGATAAAACTCTCAACAGTGTCTATTCTTTTTTTTTTTTTTTTTTTTTTTTTAAAGGCACTGTCAGTTTTAACACATTATCTTTGGTGAAATAAAGGCCATAAATTAATGCACGACATTTTAAAATCGCATAAATCATGTGCTACGCCGTTTTTGTAGAGGCAGTACAGTTAAGTTAAGGAGCACGCTGCTCACCTTTAGCCTTTATTCTGCAGCTTTATAGTGATTCTGGGCCGCCTGGTCTTGCAGGTTGGGCAGATTTTGACCTCATTGTTCATCATTGCTGTGCAGAGCAGAGCAGCAAGGACTCTCCAGTTCAATTTAATTTCACCAGACTGGAAAAGGGGGACGGGGAGTGCTTTGAGTGTGTTTGTTTGCCGGCGTGTGACTATAAAACATGCAGTTTTACGCTCTTGTGTGCTCTCCTAAGATGTTTGACATCGTGGATTGACTCTTTGCTTCAATGCTTTCGCTTAACGGGTTACACCAAGTTTTTTTCTTTTCATGTCTTGCCTCACTCCCGAGTCCATGACAAGCAGAAAGACATCATTCTTTAGACTGTGCGTGCAGTAAAAAGGAGAGGACAGAAGTGCTTATTGTTGTTGACTTACTTAAAAGCACATCTGCGGTGGTTGTGCATGCGCCTCATGTTTTAGTTTCGTATGTATTTCTTTCGAAAATTACATAAAGTGCTAATCTTAGTCTAAAAATACACAACGTAACATAACGCGGTAAAAAAAGATGAGTCACAACAAGCCCACAGCAACATTTATACTTGCTGAAGAGTTTATCTGATGACTGTAGGCAGAGGCAGGCTAACGCTACCCACTGACTCCCAGTGTTTGAGCCAAGCTAATTAGCAGTGGGTGAGCTCTGCCCGTCTCTTCCTTGTTACTGCACACACAATCAAAAGAACTGTGTCTATCTGCTTGTCATGGTTTTAGGAGTGAGGCAAGACATGAAAAGGAAAAAGATGATGGCATATCCCTTTAAATGCAGCTTGAAAAAAGCTTAAGAGAAACCAAGGACCAATGATCTGCTGTGAACATTTTGTACATGCAGTCCGTCATGTTTCTTAATAATAAATATGTTAAACAGTCACAGAGTTAGCACTATTAAGCTGACTCATATTAAGTTAGTTCATATCTAGCAGGCTTTCCTCCTTCTCTGTGTGAACATGGCCTAGACTTAAACAATAAAAGATGAGATTATAACATTTACTTGATCCCCAAATTCAGAATTTCCTCATAAATTGCTTCTCTAATATAAAAGATAGTGTTAATATCTGAAATTTAAGAATTCAAACCTGCAATTAAAACTTTGCTTAATGTGAATAAAGCAACAACATGTAACTTTTGCACCTTAAACGGTAGTTTTAGTCTAACAACACTTTTACATTTATTTATCTATTTATTCAATTATGATTAATTGGTCGACTGTGGCGTCTTGCTCAGTCTTTGTCCTCTCTTGTCTCTTGGTCTTAGCCATGCTAGCATATAGCAGGCTTCTTTTTAGCTTGAGGCTGTACCATGAACTAATACCACAGCGCTTGTGCACTTCTCACAAGACAATCATGTCCTGCTGCCAAAGACAGGCGCTGACAGCAGGCCGTGAGATGGACGCCATTCTTCCTGTACTGTTCAACACTGAAACAATCATCTGAGGGTGACAGAGCTTCATTTTGTTGCTTTACGGTTACAGTTATAAGAATGTTTTATGGTTTGACAGCAGAGTTATTTCCCTGCAGTGACAGTTTGTTCACAGAAAATGAAACACCCCATCACTCATTTGCTCCTGTTACTCAGCTCGTCCCAACTCTTACGAAAAGGCTCATAGTGTAAAAGGCAGAGGCTAACCCCCTGCCCCTGCTTTGAGATCCGGAGGCCCTTACGTCCGCACTTTTCTGCTCCTGTAGGTGATCAGCATCAAAGACAACGACAGCCTGGCGGCGCGGCTCGCCGTGGAGATGAAGGCCGACCTGCTCATCGCGCTGTCTGACGTGGAAGGTATGCGTGTTGTCTGGGTCAGCTGTTAGGTAACAACACCATCTGTCTGAGCTCCTCCATGAGGGGGGGGACCACCCCTCTGAGGGTCGGCAGGGGGTCATACGGGGGAACAAACACGGACCTTCTGCCTTCAGGTCCGACACTGATGCTGATGGAGTTACACAAAGAGTGTGACCACATGATCAGTGACGCCAAAGTCTGTCAACACTGGAAAAACTCAGATCTAAGTGAGAGTATTGGTCCAATTTCAAGATAAAAAAATCTCACTAGATTTTTTCTAAGCCACAATTTCCTTACATGTCTGAATTAAGACTAAAAGTAAGGCCTGAGTTACTTGTAATAATAATTAAAATAATCTGCCAATAAGACAAGACAAATTTAACTTGAGCAGATATTAAACCTTAATTTAAGAGCCTCACTGAGTCAAACTTTCCTTGTTTCATTGGCAGAATTCAATGTCTTATTTTTGCCTTTCATTCCTTAAAGTAAGATATTTATCTTGACTGGTTAAGTGAATGTGGATTTGATAAGTGTTTTGGATATTTTGACTTGAATTGACAAACACATTTGCCTAGATCTGAGTTTTTGCAGTGAATTTGAGATTGTGGGGGTCAAACTCTTTAATAAGCTGAAAGGATAACGCTGAATACTGTATTTAAGACACCTGCATGCACACCTTCATTTATGTTTTTTTAAGCTCTCTTTATTTGAGAGGCACTTACATTTCTTACATTTCTTCTCTCAATGTCTTTGTCCATGATGCAGCTCAAGTTTTCCACTTCAACTTCACTCATCATTATAACACATAATCACAAAAACAAAAACAAAACAGGGAGCCTACACTAACGTCATTAATCATAAAGCAGTCAAGGATAAAGGGGGTCATCACAAATTACCAACAAATTTAGATAAAATCTGATCTTACAGGTTTTACATACCCGGTCCATTTAGACCACATTTGATAGAATTTCTCTGTATTTTGAGGGAAAATGATAATTTTTCCATGGTGTAAATCTTGTGTACAACATCCATCAGTCTTCAGTGCTCGGTGGGCCTTTAACCATTTTCTTGAGGTAGATTTTTTCACTAGCTGCCAGTAAAATACTCAAAAGTTTCCTGTCGTTGATATTCCAACTCTCATGTTGTATATCGCATAAATATAAGGATTCATATTTAAATGTGACATTTATACCAAACAGATTCTTAATATTTTTGTTAATCTCTTCCCAGTTATTTCTAATAACCTGGCAGTCCCAGAAAATATAAAAATGGCTGACTCCTTCATTTATGTTTTGTGTTTTATTTAGGATTGTACAACAGCCCTCCTGGAACAGACGATGCAAAGCTCATTGACATCTTCTATCCTGGAGATCAGCAGTCGATCACCTACGGGACAAAGTCCAGAGTGGGGATCGGAGGAATGGAGGCAAAGGTACGTTCAGACGCCTCGGCCTCTCTGATCAAACAGTTTTTACATTTCAGTCAAAGGCCTTATCAGAGGCCAAAATGCTGAGATTCCTCTGTGAAGGGGGTAAAACCAGCTTCACATGGGACTTTAGTAACTAAAGAAAGCTGCTTACTAAACAACGATGCATCAGTATTAAAGGGATGCTCCCTGCGTCCTGTTAATATCAAGGTTGCATGTGTGAAAAGGGATTTATTTTTGTGGCTCGTAAAACTTACCCAGTTACACAAAGTAACTGTACCAGCCAACAGCAGAGTACCTTACTGGTCGTCTGAGCTTGTGCATGATATTTATTAATAAGTAAATACTCAAACGTAATACCCAGTGCAACATCCTTACTGTCAAACTTTGCCTTTCAGACAAACAGCACTGTCTTATGTATATTCATGTTGTATTTATAGTCTCACTTCTATATAATTTACTTATTTTTCCTTCAGAGGGAAGTTGGTATTGCTTAACGATTCTGCATGTTGAAACCTGCCTACTTAATTTTTCATTTGATTGTATTTTAATTTTATGCCTTTATCTATTTTAATGTCTTTATTTGATATTTCTGCTGCTATACTGTGTATAAGAGCAGCTGAAAAAAACAAATTTCCCCTCTGGGATTAATAAAGTATTTCTGATTCTGAGCTCAGTCATCTTAAAGGTGAAGCACTGCTGGAGCCCTTTCAGTCACTTCACTGACTGTTGTCTTCTACCTGTTACAAACCAACCTCAAAATACTGAAATACACATTTTTATCATTTAAATAATGCCATATCCAATTAAGTTTGCCTTATAGTTGTGATTGACGTTTTGACAAATATGTCAAGCTGTCTGTAACATTTTTCCTTCACTGTTAACTGTAATCTTTATATTGTTTCATTATATTATATTATATTGTATTGTATAAGATAATGACTTGTTTTCGTGAAATACCGGCTTTAACATGTTTGAGACATAATCAGGAAAGAGAAAAATCATCACTCGACCGCAGCCTCTCCCAGGAGCTGTAAGAAGAGGCTTTTTGGAGATCTCTGTTTTAGTTCTGAGGATGTCTCTGTTTTTTTATCCTCAGGTCAAAGCTGCTCTCTGGGCTCTGCAAGGCGGCACCTCGGTCGTCATTGCCAACGGCACCAACCCCAAAGTGACGGGTCACGTCATCACGGACATCGTGGAGGGAAAGAAGGTGGGGACCTTCTTCTCTGAGATCAAACCTGCAGGTGAGTTTACCTGTGTCTGTACAATCTCTCTCTCTCTACCTTCTTAATTGGTATTATTATTTTTTTTTTTCTTTTTGAGTGTTCGGTTTTAATTACAAAATCTTCAAGTTTCTGACTTTTCACATAGAAAAACATAATTTTGAAACTGTATACAGCTTAAAGTTTGATCATTTAGAGGCACCAGACACATTTAATGTGCTGTATGTGAATAAATCATCATCATTTAATTGGTAATATGAAGTGAAACTACTGCTTTAGCTTCTGTTATTTTTATGCCCTTAAACAGCTGTATAATTACACCAGTACAGGCCTGCAAACATCTTACTCATTAGGGCTATGATGTTTATTTTAGCTCATCCAAGTTAATTAAGACTATAATCTTATTGGCTGTTATTGTAGCTGATACGTGTTTTGTTAATGTTATATTGTATTTTTATTTCTTCTAATTTATCCTAATTACCCTGAAGGAGTCTTCCTAAAGAATTAATACAGTTTTTACTAATCTAATCTAATTAACTTTGTTGTTGTTTATTGATATATATCTTCTGGTTGAAGTGATATGAAAATAAAAATACATGTACCATTAGATTAGATCGAACTTTATTAATCCCTTAGGAAAACACCCTCGGGGAAATTAGGATTCCAGTAGCAGTTCAGTACAGCAGTTAAAACAATATATATTTCAAAAATAGATATGAAAAAAATGTAAATAAATACAAATGTAGATAAAAATATAAATAAATCTAAATAAAAAAAAATATGGCTACAGGCTGGCTGCTGCTCCTTCCTGTCTTCAGTCTTCCTGTTACTCCTCCTCCCCCCTACTGAGGAGCTGTACAGTCTACCACTTCGCCTATTCGTGTTTGTATATAAAAGTAACTTGCTGTGGATGTAGGATGCAGAAAAAGCTTGTAAATGCTC
Organism: Cetoscarus ocellatus; assembly: GCA_037902135.1. Lineage (NCBI taxonomy): Eukaryota > Metazoa > Chordata > Actinopteri > Labriformes > Labridae > Cetoscarus > Cetoscarus ocellatus. The sequence goes on from JBAMNC010001443.1 coordinate 653,999, forward strand.
CTTTAAAGTGCTTATAAAGTAGTCAGATTTGATCCTGCAAATGTTGAATGAACCCTCTGAAAGAAAAGCTACAGTGCTGTTTGTGGACTCGTATCAATTGCAGCTTAAAGTAAAATCAAGCTGATGAATTTGATCTTCACCTTTAACAGGACCCACCGTGGAGCAGCAGACAGAAATGGCCCGAACATCTGGAAGAACCCTGGCATCTCTGCACCCTGATCAGGTGAAACGACCTCTAGAATAAGAGCAGATCCTGCTGGTCACTGTTTTGAGGCCATATTTGGATGCAGAGATGATGATAATTCCTGATCCCGAGACAGAGAAACACTGACATCTTGTGGATCATTCGACACTCTGCTCACGCTGCCTGTTTGTGTTTCAGAGGAGTGAGATCATCTGCCACCTCGCTGAGCTGCTGACTGAACGGAAAGAGGAGATTCTGGCTGCCAACAAGATGGACATGGACCTGGCTGTAAATGCAGGTACCAGAGGATCAACAGATTAAAGATATTCAGCTGTTTTTCTTTATTCTGCATTATAACTGACCCTGAGGTCTGTAAGGGAAGTGTAATTCATGTTTGTCCACCAGAGGGCGACCTTTTAAGGATCCTCAGTCAATCAATCAACTGTTAATGTAGTTCTTTATAAAACTAAAGATTTATTAAATAAGAACTGCCTTAAGATTTTGTTCTATTCACTCCAAACGCCTTATATGTCATGCTGTATCGAAAGCTGGGGAAAAGCATACAAAACAAAAAAGAACCAATAATCAAACTTAAGAAAAGAATAGTTAATAAAATAAAAATTGGGACCCACTAATCAGTTTTTCATTGGATCTTCTGTGTTAAAATATAAAGACGTTTATTTAAAAACACTGGAGATAATTTTTTTGTGCAGTAAATAATACTCTTCCTGCTTGTATTCAAAAATCTTTTAAACTAAGAGAAAGAAAACATCATTTTCGAGATGTGAATATGTTTGAAAATATGAAAGAAAAGTAAGAGTAAATATTAAACATAGGTGTGTTTCAGTTTGGGGGATAAATGTTGGAGTGATGATTCAAAGAGATGTAAAACTATCTTAAAGTTCAATAAAACTTTCAAGCATAAATTAATTAATGCTTATAAGGTATAAGGATCGTACAGTATTATGCTTTGAAGAAGTGTCCAATTTTTTTTTTCCTTATATGTCAAATTTATCTTGGATTGTACAGGAGAAGCAAACATAAGCCACAATTTTCAGTCTGTACCTTTTTCTGTTATTGACAAGTTCATGTTAAATGATTGTATTATATGTTTGTTTTAAACATTTATGTAACTGATATAAAAATATTAATTCATTCCTTCATTCAATGTGACCTTCCTCTCTCTCCTTCTCCACAGGCCACATGCCACAAGCCATGCTGAAGCGTCTGAGCCTGTCGTCGTCCAAACTGAACAGCCTGGCCATCGGTCTGCGTCAGATCGCCGTGGCCGCACAGGACAGCGTTGGTCGGGTGCTGCGAAGGACCAGAGTGGCTCACAACCTGGAGCTGGAGCAGATCACCGTGCCCATCGGGGTTCTGCTGGTCATCTTCGAGGCCCGCCCGGACTGCCTGCCACAGGTAACCAAGCAGAAATTTAGAAACAGAATTCAGACAGAATGACAGTTTTTACAGCATTTAAACTCATCTAGAAACAACCACAACATTTTCTGAATCGTCACAGCAGTTTCCTGGTGAATAAAAAGGAAGTTAGGTATCAAAATATTTCAATTATGTTTCAGAATTTGGCTTTTACGGTCCATTTTCCATGACAGTGAAACAAAGGGGGGTTCATACACATCACTTATTCTTAATGTTGGCGCAGAGAAAATTGAAAAAACCTGCATTAGAGGAGAGTATGGCCTTGCTCCTCTATAAAACATGTACTTTTATCATTTAAGAGTTGAGCCAAAGCAAATAAGAAAATCGTAGATATTGAAAAATTATAGTTTTTATTTATGTAAATTAATTTAAAAGGAGAAAAAAAATCAACACATCTGTGCACTATTAAGCTTTTAATCTGGTAAGCACCATTTTAAAGGTATGGGCGACAGCGGTGCAGCAGGTCACAGCTCGTGCTTCACAAACTAAAAGTTGCTGGTTCAATTCCCCGGGTTGGCAAGGCCTCTCTCATTGGACTTTTCATGTTCTCCATGTGCATGTGTGGGTTCCTCCAGGTACTTTGGTTACCTTCCACAGACTAAAGCATGCTCTTAATGTGAATTAGTGACTCTGAATTACTTGTATGTGAATGTGAATAATTGTTTGTCTCTACATGCCAGCCTTGTGATTGGCTGGCAGCCAAACCAGGGTGTTCCTGCCTCTTGTTCAGTGTCAGCTGGGATAAGCTCCAGCCCCATGTGAGCCCAAAAGAGATATAGATGGATGTTTTTAAAATGGTTGTTTTCCTTGAGTCTCAGGCTCAACGATTTTGGAAGAGACCCGGTGTTATAGTTTCACACGTGACCGTGTTGACTGGTGCCCCATGGCTGCTTTTGTCTGTGGTTGCCATGGTTACAGCAGATGTTGAGACCAGGAAGAGTACGCAGGAAACTTTTTAACAGAAGATTTTCAAATATGTCTCAAATTGAAATATAAAAATGGAAATCCTTACTGTAAAAACTAACACTACTTAACATAGTCACAAGTTTTAGTGTAACAGCTTTCAGACTTGTGGTTGGAATGAATATAAAACTGAAACTACTTTTGTACAAAAATTGCAACAAGCTATAAACATCATAAACATCATTTCAAGATAATGAACAGTGTTAAATGCATTTTTGTGTGAATATTTTCATCTGTACGCGTGTGGACGCATTATTTTAAAAACTCTTTTTAAATACCTCCATGAGGGCTTTGCCTTTTTTGTTGATTTTACGGTTTCACCAAAGTTCTGTCTCAAACCTGTACTTTCTCTCCAGGTGTCGGCATTGGCCATTGCAAGTGGTAACGCCCTGCTGTTGAAGGGAGGGAAAGAGGCCGCAAACACCAACCGTGTCCTTCACCAGCTCACCCAGGAGGCCCTCTCCATGCACGGGATCACGGAGGCCGTGCAGCTGGTAAATTAAAACTTCATGTGCGATTATAACAAAACAATACAAGTATTTATGTAAGAATTACAAGGGAATCAAGGATTCTAAATGAAACAGCTCATGCAGGTGTGAAAGTGTTCTCAAACCTGTCTGTACAACCAGGTTAGCACTCGGGAGGAGGTGGAGGATCTGTGCCGGCTGGACAAGATGATCGACCTGATCATCCCTCGAGGTTCCTCCCAGCTGGTGCGGGACATCCAGCGGGCGGCCAAGGGCATCCCTGTGATGGGCCACAGCGAGGGGATCTGCCACGTCTACGTGGATGCAGACGCCAGCATCGACAAAGTCATCAAGATTGGTCAGAAAATATAAATCTCATCACTGATGTTGTATAAGAAAATAAATGTAACTATAACTTCTTTGTTTTTAATCAGAGCTTGTTCTTTCCTGACATGTTTGTCATGGAGCTCCTCTCAGCTGTTGACTGATGTTTTCTTGATCCAGTCAGAGACTCAAAGTGCGATTACCCAGCAGCCTGCAACGCCATGGAGACGCTCCTGATTCACCGGGACATCCTGAGGACGCCACTGTTCGACCAAATCATCGACATGCTGCGAACTGAGAGGGTGAGCCTACTCATGCTTAAGCCTGGCTTTATAAATCTGAACCAGATCTGCCCCTGATCTGCCCCAGTTATTTATTTATTTATTTAAATCCTCTTAATCTGGTTTATTTCTCCATTTCAGTTCAGATTTATTGTTTCTGAATTTTATTGTCTGTGAATCGAGTTTCTTTTCATCATTCTACTTTAGCAGATTTTATTACGCTTTTGGTATTTGGTGATCTCAATTTACCACGTTATTATTTTATATTTTATTCTATTTATTTATTGATTTTTGCCTAGTATTTTTATCTAATTTCTCATCTTTTTTTATTGTTTTGTCATTTTACTCTCAGCTCCTTTGTTTCCTCATTTTTAATTCAAGATGGTGTTTTCTGAATCCTCTAATTCTGTTTTCCGTTAGAAACTCTTCTTACTGTCTTTGTATGTGTGCTGTGTGAGGATAGCAAAGGTGGGTAGGGTCATGTATTTTCATTGTATTATATCTTCCACTTTTTATTCATTTATTTATTTATTTTCATTTTTTATTTCTTTTTATGTTAAGCACTTTGTGCTGCAAGATTTTGTTGGAAAAGTTCATACAAATACAATTTGATTGATTGAATTGGCCTGAGCATTCTTACTTATGGGATCTGTACTTATTACTTTATTATTTTATAACTAATAAATGTTGATTATTGGAGACATCACATTAGTAAGTGATGTTATTTTTGTCAAATCAGGTCCTTTCTTGTTATCTAATGTAAACATGCTGCATTTTTATGTATGAGCTCTGCTTGAAGATCTGTTTTCTTTTTTATTGTCATTATTGTTATTATTATTTTTATTGATTTTCAGCAAGCATTATAGTAACAATATTTGCACTTGTGAATTTTTATGTAGGGAACATTATATACATTGAAAGCAACAGACATTTAAAACAGAAAGAAGACAATAAATAAGTAACTAAATAATAATAGTAATGATAAAAAGAAATTGTTTCTGTTAAATTTTACAGTCAAAATTTACTAGCATTCAGTAAAGGGTTATTAGATGTTTGATTTTATCCAAGTGTAAAACATGACTTCAGAAATTCAAGGAAACATAAAAAATGCCTTGCCCTTTACACTTTTTTTAGTCGACTACATTTACAGTAGATTTCATCGACTAAAATGTTGTGAAATTTCATCAACTAAAACTAGACTGAGATTGAAACAATTTAGATGACTCAATTATGACAAAAACTAAAAATATTTTAGGCAAAAACTAAAACTAAATTAAAAAGTGCCGTCACATTAACACTGGTAGATGCATAACATAAGAAAAGAAAGGGGGCCACGTTGCGAGTGTATCAACTCTGTTTTCTGCCGTCAGGTGAAGATTCACGCCGGCCCTCGGTTCGCCTCGTACTTGACCTTCAGCCCGTCGGAGGCCAAGTCCCTGCGGACGGAGTACGGCGACCTGGAGTGCTGCATGGAGGTGGTGGACAGCATGCAGGAGGCCGTGGATCACATTCACAAGTACGGCAGCTCCCACACAGACGTCATCGTCACGGAGAACGGTAGGTGCAAAGACGTTCCCTGTCTAATTTAACACTTTTGGCCTGATTGCAAACTAAAAGTCCAAGAATCAAAGCCTCAGAGACACAGAGGCTGGTCTCTTTAGTCAGATTTTAGCTCCGCTCATGTGTCTGGTATTCATCAAGCTCTTCCTCCTCCTCCCTTTGTTTCGTTTCCACGTCCGCCGAACTTTTCACCATCGAGACTAATGAGCAGTGACACTTTGTTGTCAGGATGAGTGCACAGCCTCCCTGTGTGACTCAAACGTCGGGGACAGGGCCCGGTTTAAACAAAGAGCATATGCTAAAAACGGTTCAAAAGGCTGGTCCTCGTCAGGACTTTGGGTCAGGCTGAAACACAGTTCTGTCTTTTTAAGGGGCCATCACAGTGCATCTCTCTAACTCATGTTGATTAAAACCTTTCTGTGCAGCCTCCAGAGGGTTAGGCACATGGTCACTGCTCAATGCTTTGCCATTTTTTACTTCAGGTTCTTCAGCCAATTTCTAAATTAAGGTGCATCAGAAAAATCTGTCGCTTTTTTGCTGTTTTTGTCCACTTAAATAGCAGAAACAGAAGAAAAGTGAGCCTCCTTATGAAACATCCTGTGCATAAATTAACACCTTTATGACCTGAAATGTTTTGATCAAGTTAAGAGAAGCTTTTAAAAATCCAAGATAAGGCGTGCTGACCCATTTCAACATGAGGACGATTGACACCGAGGACATGCTGCCATCTAGAGACCAGAGCAAGTACCAAATGAAGATGAGCTCAGGTATTTACTGAAGTGGAAAAGTGGGAATGAGGGAGGCATGAGGGACAAGGAAAAAGATAGATAGATAGATTGATTGATGGACAGACTTAAGGATTGATGGAGTGATAATTTGATAGATTAATAGACTGAAAGAAATAAAGACATTTATTGAAAGACTGACAGATTGATAGACTGATGGATAGATTGATAAATAGATAGATGATAGATAGATTGGTAAATTGATAAACTGATAACTTGAGAGACTGATAGACTGCTAGACCGATAGACTGTTAAATAGATAGATTGATAGACTGTTAGACAGACAGATTGATAGATTGATAGATAGATAGATAGGTAGATAGATTCAGTACATCTGGTAGAGAGATATAGCCATAGATAGACTGGAGATAGATGTTTTATACACTTCAGATGAGGTTGGGATGTCAGGGTAAAGACAGAGTAGATGTCCTGTATATATCCATTTTAGAGCAACCTCTGAAGTCCAAAGTCATCAATAGAAACACCCTCCTTTGCCAATCGTGCTTAAATAAATGATCAATTTCAACCAGTTCAGTCCTAGATTAACCTCCTGAGACCCTTTGTGTGTTCATATTAGGACTTTAAATTTGACTCGGCCAGTTCATACTAATGATTTTTTTCCAAAACTAGACCTTATTATAGACGCAATGTCCAACAACATGTGGCAAATCACACTGATTTATTCTTGATAATGGTTTGTTTAGTATGGAGTGAAGATATGACTAATTGTATAGAGACTTGTTGTGGATGAGGAGTGGGCCAGCTGCTTTACTCACTATCTTTCTTTTTTCCTTTTTTGTCATCAGCATTGTGGAGCCCAAAGTGCTTCCACAGAGTGGCTTTTGCTGTCCTCCATTTTCTTGAGTTGTACTTCCTCGTTGTTGAGGTCAAGAGAGCAATAGACAGTCAGTTTGCTCTATTTTTTAAATACAAATCTGTATTTACAGTTTTACCCTCATACTGGAACAAATACTCAAATTTTGAGCATAAGTTGACAGTCCTAGTAGGTTCTGCTAGTTTCATATTGATGGAGAAAAGAAAAAGTTTTGTAAACCAGCTTTTGGGTATCAGGAGATTATATCAGATTATACACGTAGAATTTCTGCAAATCATTTTAAAGATAAAACTGCTCTTGGATTTCCCTTGATGACATTTGGACTTCGGAGGTTGTTTATTTGATTAATAGCCTGTTTTTGGGTGAATGTTCACGGGTCACATGTTAGGAAGCTTATGGCACTGGGTGTGTTATCTCAGAAGGCTCAGAAGACCTCTTGGTCTTTAATAAAATCCTCCTGTTTTCAGTTCAGTTTTCAGGCACAAAAATCCCTCACGTCTTTAAGTTAATGTGAATTCTTGTAAACTTGTAGCACCAGTGAGCCATGTCTGTTTTGCAGAGGACACAGCGGAGCAGTTCCTGCAGCAGTTGGACAGCGCCTGTGTTTTCTGGAACGCAAGCTCACGATTTGCTGACGGCTACCGCTTCGGACTTGGTATGTCTTATTGTTTGAAGCTTTCATAGTCGGCATTGAACTTTGTGGAGCAATGAACTTTATTTCAGCACGTGATGATTTAGTTCTTACTTGCTGTCTTTCTTTTCTTGTCTTTTTTTTCTTAATACTTTATAACTCCTCCCTATAATACCACTGCTCCATCCGGTCTTGTAGACCAGAATGTTTTTCACTGTTTTCACCTCTGATATTTGTTACTATTTTTAAATAAGCAAACATAATATCCAGTGCAATGCCCAGGCAAATGTGCTCTAATGTCACACAGTGCTGTAATGTATATGTTCATATTGTCAATATTGTTAATGTTAATAGTGTAAATTCCTTGGCCTTGTTCTTAGTCTCACTTTACTTATTTTATTTATTTTTCTTCATAAGGAAGTTGAAGTATATCTTAAAGATTCTGCATGTTGCAACCTGCTTCCTAATTTTAACTTAAGTTTCATGCTCTTACCTATTTTAATACATCTTATCTATTTCATTGTCTTTTGATATTTCTTTTTTCATCTCCAGGAGCAGAAGTAGGCATCAGCACGGCCCGTATCCACGCCCGCGGCCCCGTCGGCCTGGAGGGCCTGCTCACAACGAAGTGGGTCCTGAGAGGAGATGGGCACACGGCAGCTGACTTCTCCGAGCACGGGACGATGAAGTACCTCCACGAAAACCTGCCTGTGGGGCAGCCTCTTGCTGGGCAGAGGGACAGCAACTAAACCAGAGACTCTCGTGGTCTTAACGTTGGTCGGAACGGTTTGTTTTACCCACCAGGAGCTCCTGAAAGACTTTGATGAAGGTGTCAGTGTTGTACAGATCTGAAGTTCGAGGCATGGGGACACACTAAACGAACGCATGGGGGGGGACACACTAAATGAACGCATGGGAGGTCCACCAAAAAGTTTGCCCAGGTCAGAGTCAAATTTCAGTGATGGATTAAAAGTTTACAGCTCAAACTACCTCAGCTCATGATACTTTATATAAGTCAGGTAAGTCTTTCAGAAGGAAGAAGATATCATATCATTCAGTCGGGCTGCAGGTACACAACATGACAAATATATGCAGAAACACTCCTCAGGACATGAGTAAACCAAAATATGAGCACAGAAATATGAAGTCAGACTGTATAAATAGTCAGTATTGAAGTGTTCTTCTCTTAAAACTATTGTGACGAGTCCTTTAAGATGTATCTTGCAGGTAAGTGATAATGAACATTTCATGTCTTTATCCAAAAAGATGACTAAATGTCCTGAATTATTTTCTTTTTACTGAAAATCTCCAAGCTTTAATGATAAACCTACAAGGCCAGACTTTATTTAAGCAGACTGCAGTGGTTTTTCACCTTCTTTAAGTGCTCTTTTTCGTTTGTAGTTCTTTTATGATTGAGATACGAGGCTAAATTTTTTACATTTATGAATATATTATTACTTTAATTAGATGAGGTGCTGGCCAAGATTATTTCAGGTATTACATCATTACAGTTGGCTTTTATCTGAATAACTTTAAGCATCCCTTGGTTTGTTAAAGCATTAAAATACAATTTAAAATGTGTTAGACAATGACATGACAGTAACAACGACATGGACCAAATAATGCCTTAATTTTCTTTTTTTAAGTTTTATGGTTATATCAATCTTCATCTCTTTTTTCAGACTATATTTAAAAGTCTATCCCTTTGCTCTGTGTTGTTTGTTTTTACCTGTTTTTTCATTATCAAGAGTAATTCCAGTGCTGAATATATAAATATTCTGGCATGAAGACCGAGACACCATGAATAATAATGTTGAGAATCATAAATCAGTTCTCCACATTGTCTTGTCCACACATGATGAGTATCTTGTATTTATTTCTGTAAAAAAGTGATAAAAGTAATTTGACATGACACAAGGAAAAATCAAATGACATACAGCAATCCACAGCAATAAAAAAGAAGTTGTAGCAGCAAGTATTGGGTAGTATATCATTTTATTCATCAAAAATTGGAGAAAAACTCCTTCATGTATGAATATTAGGGATGCGTATTGGCAAAAGTCTGGTGATGCGATACATTATGATTAGTCATGATGCTCAATATAAGACTTATTTTTCTTGTCATGATATTAAACTAATATAACTATCGTTTGTGAATAATTGATAACTCTCCCTTTAGAATGAACATTAAACCAGAGTGTCTTGTGGTCAGAAAGCTCATCTCTATTGTTGTTAACTCGAGCATTAGGCCTGACATCTAGTTTTTGAATCTACATGAACTATGCTGATATTAACACCTCCATCTTTTCCTACATCTCATCAGAAAATCTACCAAATTATCCGAACATCTTTATGTTGTCCAGCTCTGTTTGAAAGTTTCACAAACATACCAGCTCCATCATGTGGCAGCATAAGCTGAAACTCCATCTGATGTTCATCCATTTTATTTACCATGTTTTGTTTATTTGATCATCCTCTCAAGTCGAGCTCGTTTTTCGCTGCTTTGCCTCTTGTTCCTCGTGGCGCCCTGAGCCCCTGTCAGAGCAGGAACAGTAATTGACAAGCTGCCTCCTTCGAGCTGGAGGGGAGAGCGGGACCGCTTTTAAATGAAGCTTTGTACCATTCCAGCCTCTGAGCTCCCATCTGATGTCTTGCAATGCAACACTTAAGGATGGGTTTGGGTTGTTTAATAGCACTACAGTGGAATAAAAAATAAAAGATGTTGAAAAAGATTTTTGGAGGACATTTTTTCATACCTTCTTTGATTTTTTTGCAGTTGAAATGTTGAAGATTTTCACACTTATATTCATCTCTGTCCTGGCGCTAGTGTTTCTACTTTCACAAAGAACACAAATTAATGGGAAAAAAGTCATACTGATCTGAAAAACAGATGTCTAAAAAGGGCTTTTTAAAGTTGCCCATAGGGGAATTCGCATTGCTGGAAGTGGGGCAAGGAAGATGGAAGACAATACTATAGAGGTTTAATTATCCAGCCATCAGAAATGAAAAGAGGGAGAAGGAGAACTGAGACTAATAATGGAATCACAGGCTTTGTGTTCTGGGTTTCTCTTTTCTCTCTCTCTTCTGGCATCTAAAGAATTCATTCTCCAAAACGCACTACTTACCCTTCAATCAGCTCCCCATCACCAAGTCCAAAGGGTTCAGAGATGAAGCGGGAGACAAAACTCGGATTTCTGTCTTTTTGTCCTTTTTATGTGAGACGCGATTGAAAAAATATAAACGACTCGAGGTAGAGAAGGAACAATCCAGGGACTTTGAGAGTCTTCGTTTGATGCATGCTGTTTTATAGCATTGTATTTCTCAATATCATATGCATCAAAGTTGTTTGCTACAGTAACGGCATCCATTCAAAAGGTAAGAATTTATACCCCGCACTTGTGTGCCGAGCAGGAACAGGACACTCAGGAGTGTTTCTGTGGGACATGACAGGCTTTACTCACTGTGGACGGAAAATGATCTTTTATTTTAAAGCAGAGGATTTATTTTCTTATTAAAATTATCATATTTTGGCATAATCATCATATACTCTTAAAGTCAAAAACTAAATCACTCCTAAAGTGACTCATACTTTATGTTAGAGTCCATGTAAAGGTGCTTGTTTCCCATCAAGTTTTCAACAAATAACCAAACACTTGACATATTGATTGCACTTGTTAAAGCCCAAGGATGGTAATGGAGTAAGGACAGTTAGCTGAGTTATCAATAACCTGACACACTCCTGGGTTGGACCAGATCACGCAGTTCATGCAGTGATGAGAAGGTGCATCAGTATTGTACATTTGTGCAATTTGCCTATATTCCAGCCTATATTTGGCCGATACATCAGCTGTAAATATCTGCAAAATTTCAGTATTAATTTTTTAGGCTGATATTGGCCGATACTGATATCAAACCGATAGTATCGTGCATCCTTTGAAAAAAAAAATGTACAACAAGGTTGGAGAGCTTCTCCAATATCCTTTTGCAGTGCAATAGATAGTTACGTTAAAAAAACAGAAGTAAAGTATAAAATAGTTGTGATAAGTATAGGTACAAAATATATACAAGATAAAATCCTACAGGACAGTGCAGTTGAAAAACTCTATATACAAATATAAGGAAGAGGGATAAATATTAAGAATAAAAGAAATATTCCTATGTATATATGGGAATATATTGCACAGGATAGTTGAATATTTACTGAATACTTATAGTGCACATGGCGATTAATGCTTACAGATGATTATGTATCACATTTGGTTGTATTGCATGAGATCAATGAATATTGAGGGCCGGAGAAGTACAGGGAACAGGTTTACGAGGTGCTAAACCAGCACATGCTCCCATACCTGACCTAAGATAATGGAGTAGGCGGGTGCTACTGCTGCGGTGTAAAGTACAAAAGTTGAGCCACTTCATAGAACAAACTCGCTCTGAAACGTGTTGGAAGTGGAGAGAAAATATCTTTTCTATTGAGAAGTGCTCGTTGTTTGTTTTTCATTTATTAAAGAAAAGTTCAGATCTGAGAAAACTGCTGCTAAAGCTGTTAGCACCTATGCTAATATCTACACAGTCTTGTAGCTCCTACGTCCTCCTGCTTTAAAGGAGTCTGATTTGGTTGGGCCTCTACACACAGAGCACAATTGTTTCCACTTGGAGCTTTGCAAGATGGATCTGCCTGATCACAGACTATGATCTAGCTGCACGGCAAGGTTACCAGCCCCTTACCAATGGGCTTAAACTGATGATGAAACATTAGTATGACATCACACAGGTAGGCCTATTCAGGGGAGTGGGGGGAATTAGCTGTCTTGAGCTAATACTGTATATTATATTTTAATGCCTCGTAAAAGATATTTAGGAATACAATTCAAAATACAATTCTCGAAAGGCTTGTTAAAACAAAGCATGTACCAGCATCTAAGGTTAGTTGAAATATTTCATTACCTATCCTAATTTATCCTCATTTGTTGGTATGTTTTCTTCATATTTCCATTTTTATTTTAATGATTGCTGGGCTGCATTGAGTGAGGTGAAGGGCGGCCATTTGCCGGCCCCAGGATGCCATAGAGCTGTGTATATTGAGTTTGCAGGTAATTTCTCTTTTTTAAAGAAACTTTGTCAGATCATAATACTCAGTTCTCTGTTAGTATAAAGCTCCTACTTCCTGAACTTGGTTAATATTTGAGGCTGCCGCCCCGTTTGGACCTTAAATTAGCTTCCAGTTATAGCTGAGGCCTGTCAGCCTCTCATCTTTCCTCTGATGCTGCCCCCAGACCCCAGCTGATCAGCTCCCATGATGCACTGTGTTGATGTTGTGCTGTCTGCTGGGTATTGTTGTCCACAGATATGTAAAGGATGAAGGGGGCAAATAACTGGACTTGTACAGCAGAGCTGACAGTTCTTTAATTGGACATTACTCAAGGCCAAAACTCATACTTCTTGTTGTGCTTGATGTTGAGAGACTCTCAAACGCACTCCCTGCTGGGCTTCAAATTTTCTGAATCAATAATTAATGGTCAAAGTTATTTATTCATGTGTATCTTCGCCAATTACGCAGTGTCTAATTAACAATTTCAATAATTGATATTTATTTCTGAAAGGGTTCCGTATCTTGGGCTGATGAAAAATGCATGAGCGGGGATGTGGACTGGGCTGTGTTTTTTGTTCTGAGAGAGCTTGATGCTCGGGGCTAATACCAGGCCACTTTGACTCCGGCTCTTTGAGCTGGCACTGGCCCTGTGATGTGGATCTAATATGGGCATCTTTCATGGACCCAACACGCTCGCTCTGAACCATGTGATCTCATAAAGACTCCTACATGCCCATCCTCAGATACCCTTTTCTCTGCTCTTTAATATGGAGCTTCAAAGAATGAGCTTCTGTTTCCTTGATAATTTTTCTTTGTGTATGTGGAATGACAGTATCTCGGCAAACTGTGGAAACTCTTGGTCTTTCTGGGACCTCAAGGGTTATATGTCTACATCTAACTCTGTGGCCCGATGAAACCAAAGTTAAATCACCATAATAAAGAGAAAAATATTCTTTAGTTTTTTGAAAAGCCATATCCCCCTGATCTTTGTACCGTGACAGCTGTAGCAGTCAATAGAAAATTAACAAAGGCTTGCTTTAGTTGACTTTCATCAAGTTTTCGTTTATTGTGATTCCAGTAGGACAGGAGTTCAGGGACCAGCAGGGAAAACCATTTGTTAAGGGACGACCAAAGCAAGAGGTCATGACTACACACTACGAGCATTGCAACTCTACCCATCATTTCAAAGCACCCCAACAAAACCCGAGACGCACCAAAACTCCCATCATGAAAACGTAGATTCAGGTTTAGACGTGACACTGTTGTAAAAACTCAAGGACACGTGAGGGTGAAAGCTGAACAGTGAAGCTCAAGGAGGGGAAAACAAAAATAAAATCAATTGACTTCGGTGATGCGTCTCAGGGATCCGATGGTCGAGGTGGTGCTCCCCCACTCGCTGTGCCTCCTGTACTCTCCAGGGCGCAGGAAGTACTGGCGCCCCCTGTAATTTGGGTGTTCGTGGAGAATCCAGTAGCCCTCCATGACGTTAACGGAGGAGATGTCGCGGGTATGGAAACGCTCGTTCAGGTCTGGACAATCGTCCATTAGCTCCAGGTTCTGACCGCCAAAGTCGGACCGCTCGAAGATCTTCATCCTGTAGGTCCCGTTATACTGGAGAAGAATCGGACAAGGACGAGGGAGTCAGAGTATGAGCAACACACTGATGAACAAACTTTAACTTATCCATATGTAATGTCCAAGGCTTTAATTCTCTATTTCTTCACTAAGGTCAATAAAAATATATTTTACATAGTCTCAGGTCCTGGCACTTGATAGTGGAAACATTATCAATCAATCAGTCAATCAAACTTTATTTATAAAGCACTTTTCATAAAAAAAATGTAGCACAGTGCTGTAAATTCAAGAACACAAGCAGATAAGTGTCAGGGAAAATACGAAATAATATACAAAACCTCCCAACCCACACTCTGCAAGTAGCACACAAACACTCACGTGCGCACACACATACATGCATACACAAGGACACTAAGTGAGGACTCTTCAAACAGCCAAAGACGACTATCGACTGACCCTTTCTTGAATTAAAAATGAGGAAACACAGGACTTAAGACTAAACCGATAAAACCATGGTAAGATATGACAATGGTAACAAAGAGTTGAAAGTTAATAAAAATCAGTCTTAAAACCAAAAAATAAAAAAAAGTAAAGTCAATGAAAAGAGGTAATAATACCCAAAGAAGTAACCCTGAAACTACAAAGGAAGTAAAATAGAGTAAAAAAACCCCAATGCAGATTAAGAGATTAAAACGACAATCAGCTGAAAGCCAGACTAACTAGAAAGCACTGGGAGAGTGCAAACCTCCACCATTATTATATTGCTGTTCCATCTATGAGCAATACTTCTATGATAAAGTTACCATCATAATATGATTCATGACTCTGAAAACCCACACCTAGCACTCAGAATCATGTTGATATCATCATTAGTTAGACAGTTATTTGAGCAACCACAGTCGTTTGCTAATGGCAGTTATCTGGATCAACACCAAAATCTAATCATTTTTAAGTTGGGCCATTATTAACATCTCCTGAAAATTTCAGCAAAATCGGTCCAGTAGTTTTTACATAATCTTGCTAACAAACAAACAAACATGTGCCGGCCAAAACATAACCTCCTTGGCGTATCTAATAATAAAGATAATAAAGCGTTAAAAGTTTATTGAAATAAAGCCGAGTTAAAAAAAACATAATGCAGATTAAGAGATCAAAACAAAAATCAGCTAAAAGCCAGACTAAAGCGTCGGTCTTGAGTTTGCTTTTAAAAACATGAACAGTAGGTGGCGCTCTCAGGTCTTCAGTTGACTGTCCCACAGATGAGGACCATAACAATGAAACGATGATTCACCGTATGTTTTGGTTTTTACTTTGGGTAAAAGCAAATCTGATAAATAGGAAGGACCAAGACCATTAAGGGATTTAAAAACTAATAAAAGAACCTTAAAATCTATTCTTAAAGACAGTTAGCCATTAGAGCTAGAACTAAACTAGTCCAAGCTGGCTCTTCAACAGTAAAGACACAAGAGCAAACTCACAGGAGGAACCATTCGGCAGGAGCGTATGCAGTCGTTGAAGCCGGCCCAGCGCTGGTAGTCGGGGTACTCGCCCTTGTGCAGCATGTACTGGTACCCGTTGTAGTTCGGCTTCTCGTAGGCCACCCAACAGCCGCTCTCCACTCTTATGGAGTTACAGCGGCTGAAGTGGTTCTGCATCTCGGGACAGTCACTGTTGGACTCATAGTGACGACCCTGGAAGTCCCTGTCTTCGTAGAAGATGATCTGCAGGTGGTGGAGGGAAAGATCTATTAACAAGTAGGGCTGGGCTATGTATCGATTAAATCAATTAATTCAAATTATTTTCTGCAGAAGATTTAAAAATGAAAAATCTAGATTTTTTCGTCAGCTTACTCCAATCATAGGTTTTTGCAATGTTTGAAAATATAATTACTGAAAATGTAGTTTTTATGATGGTAGGCCTTGTCAGGTTTTACTCAAGCACATGTTAGGCTTTTGTTTCTTAAATGAGATTAAATGTTGATCAGACAAAATTACAGCAAGAGAGGGAAAGTGTTTGGTTTTGTAACATATTTTGATAACATAAAGGCAAAACTTGATTCATGTAATTTTTGTGCCACTTGGAGGGTTTCTATTTTAGAGGGAAAAAAACAATAAAAACTGTAATTCAAGTTTTGTGGGAAAAAATATAAGGGATTTTTTCTTTTAGGTCATATCACCCAGCCTAATTAACAAGACGTAAAAACACTTCAACAAGGCTCATTTATATGAGTCACTGTCCTGCAACTGCTCACACTGAAACAAGGGCTTCATTTGCCTTTGTGGTTTTTGGCGTTGTCCAACACAAGTCTTGTTTAGAATAATGGCAGTTTTGGTGACTATTGGAGTAGATAACAAAGGCCTGTGTGGTATAAATCAATAATTCTCATTTTTTGTCGTGGCAGATTTATAAAATAAAAATTCTTTTTCTGAGATGTGAGGCCTTCACACACCTAGGGTGGTACTAATTAATGGTATGAAATCGCATTTTATTTTAGAGGCCATTGATTTGATTCTGGTCGTGATACAAACATGGATGCAGATCCGTGAATTTTCAATTTTTTAATGTGAACCTTTTATTTGGTGTTTAGTTGCCGTTAAATGTCTATAAAATCTCAAGCATTTCTCATCTTTGTTATAATATGGGTCTATCTTACTGATTTTCAAACTATTATAATCCAAGGCACACCTAAAATCAAGCCAAACTCTCAAAGCACACCATATTCATATCTGTGCAAAATATCCCAGATGTTTGTGGCTACTACTTAAATTTTATCTAACAGAATTATTCAAGGATAATTTTGAAACTGTGTTAAATTTCATGAATTCAGCAACACAAATTTAGACTTTGCAGGTCTTAACTCTGACAGTTTTCATGTTTTGATTGGTTAAAAAATGGGAGCGACCAAAGAGCAGTAATTCCCTCCCCCCGCTTTGTATGCTGTAAAGACAGTTCCCCTTGGATGTGTTACAAGATTTTTAAAGCTACTGAACTTCAGCTGCACTTGGAAATTGATGCATCTTAAATACTGGTTAGCTGCGGTGTTGTTAAAATGACACCTCGTGGTTTTACAGATTCTGAGGGCACACCTGGACTTGCTCCAAAGACACAGCAGTGTGTCCCTCTGAACCATTTGAGAGCCACTGGTCGTTCTCTTTTATCAGAGTCAAGAAAATAAAAGACAAAAAACATTCCTTCAAACAAGTGACTCTCAAATGGTGTGCCTTGAGACTTTGTACTATCATAAATTACAACTTTACAACTAATGAATGATTTTTTGATTTGTAGCATTAGAAAATATTTAAGGGTTCCTCAGTTAATAGAAAAGAGTTATTTGTGTTATCCAGTTTATACGTTTATCTGATTTTGAATTTGTGACCTGTGCCCCTGAATTGATAAAATATATCTACTTTTTAAAGATACTCTTCATGAGATAAGTATTTCAAGAGTACTGCTTGTTGTCAGTCAAATATTAGAAGGCATACCTAGATAAAGATAAACAAATACAGAGGTACAGGAACACCTGTTGAGAGGCTACTATTCATGGTAAAAACATGGCTAATATTCTTTAAATGTGCTCCGCTAGTGAGTGTATAACATCAAAAAATGTATATTATGAAGATAATCTGACAAAATCTGTCATGACGTCATTAAAAATAGCCATATTTTTAAGTTATTTGAGCTTGAATTGGCTGTCATTATATCTGTAAAACTCCCTTTTTGCTTTTTTTAATGCAGAAGTAAAGATATAAGTAAATAGACTTTAATAACCAGTAAATGTTCTCTTATTTACATCTGTTACATTTACATGTGCCACTTACTCAATACGATTAATGACATTTAAGCATATTCTTCATGAATTAAATACTCAAGAGTAATACTGGTTGTCAGTCAAATATTGGTATGCAATAACAGATAGAAATTATGTGGAATTAATAGATACTGTTACACCTGATAAGAGACTTTTTAATGGTTAAAACATGGTTTGCCTTGAGATAAAAAAGTTAAAAAAAATGTTTCAAACCAATGGGCTACTGCCTCATACAGTCTGCCAGGCAGTCTACTATATCAAAAAGATAAAACCTGACAAAATCAGCCATAACAGCATTATAAATAACAACATTTTCAAATAATTGGCTGTAATTGTTTTTGTGAAACAACCTTTTTTTCATTCTTTAATAAAATAGAAATAAAGATGTAGGTGAAATAGACTAAAAACAAATAAACCAGAAAATACTTTTTGTTTGCATCTATTGGCCTTAAATGTGTGTCACTGAATTGATCAAATATATGAAATTTTCTGAACATTTCAAGAGTAATACTGGCTGTCTGTCAAGTATCAGAGGGTATTACTAAAAATAAAATAACATACAGATTAAAAACTGTAAAGTAACACTTGTTAAGAGGCTATTATTCATGGTAAAAACACATCATGCCTTTCGATAAAGAATTTTGAAAACCACTGCTTTGAATCAGTGAACAACTGGCAGCCCAATTCCCCTCATGCACCTTAAATGCTGCCACCAAGTCAGTTATAATATCAAAAAATCTATGTTCAGGAAGTAAACCTGGTAAAAATCTGCCATGACAGCATTAACAGAAAATTGATCTATGTGATTGTTTCTGTGAAACTCCACTTTTTTTCTTTTTGCTAAACAGAAATATAGATATACATGAAATAGACTTTGAAAACAAGTAAATGCTTTAATGTCTGCCTCTGTTAGGTTTTAGTGTGTCAGTGGCACATCGTGGTAAAAACATGTGCCTTGAGCAAAAAAAGTCTGAAAACACTGCTTTAAACCAATGAGCAACTCTGGGGCCACATGTGACCCTTCCTCTCCCTAAATGCAGCCCACCAGTCAGTATATTATATCAAACATTAAATGTTTTGAAGAAGAAAACCTAACAAATCTGCCATGAACACTTAAAAAAACAAATACTTTCAGGGAAATCGTACGATTATTGGCTGTAATTGTTTCTGTGAAACTCTTTTAAAAACAGAAGTACAGATGTAAGTAAAATAGACTTTGATAACCAGTATATGCTCCCTTATTTGCATCAAAACAGCTGAAATTTGCTTGAATTTTGTGTTAAGATGTGCAGATTAATCATTTCTAGTATGTGTTAAGTTTGTATAAATGTTGATAAAATAACCCTTAATGTCCCTGCTATTTCCTCAGTGTGGCCCTTTTGTTCACCAAAGTTTCCCACCCCTACTTCAAACTTTTCTTTACCCTCTGTCAGGCCTTTTTCATTCAGGTCCATCTGTAAAGGTTTATAGCAGCAGTGTGACAGAAATAGATTGTGTGTTGTCTAGCATTTATCGGTTCAAAGCCAATTTACAACAAAACTTTTCCGCCGTATAGATCTTACCTTGCCCATTGTACCTGTGTATGCCTCAGACCAGACCAGATGCCGGGCTGTACCAGACCTCTTTATAGACCCCGGTGGGATCAGGTCTTTGAAAAAGTGGAACAAAGGTTTGTCGTGTCAGCACGGCGAGCTCTATAGACTGCAGAACACTATAGGACCGGTGAGCTGCCACGGCCTCTTTGTCTGTGTCAAAGCTCTTGCTCTCTATGGAAAACACTGTACAACTGCACTTTCTCATAGGCCCACAATAAGAGTGCAACATCTGCCTTTACTGGCATGACTGCCAGAAACCTGGATGCAGACTGGGAGGTTCAGGGGGGCAGATGGTCTGGTTTAGGTGTCAGGGTCGTGACGGAAGCCATCAAGCGAGGCTATGACTTGTTGAACCTCAGACTCAAATAAACTCACAGATACACTTTCGTTGGTAAAGTATTTAATGTTCATTTGAGATGCGCAGAGTTTACAGAGTGAGAGTCCTCATCCTCCTGAAGGAGCCCACCATGGGGTTTTGGCAGCCCCAGTCGCCACAGGCCCTGTACTCCCCGGGCCGGAGGATGTACTGGCGTCCCTTGTAGTTGGGGTGCTCGTAGAAGACCCAGTAACCCTCCATGATGTTGCAGGAGTAAATGTCACGGTGGTGAAAACGATCGTGCACACTGGGGCAGTCGTCCACAAACTCCATCGACTGTCCAATCAAGTCTGGTCGGTTGTAGACCCTCATTTTGTAGGATCCTCTGTACTGTGTTTGAGATAAATCAGAAGGATTATGTTGTTAGTGACAATCCGAGAGTGAATCGGAGCCTGTAACAACTGCCTTTGCCTGATTATCTTTTATTTTTCCCAATGTAAACTGCCAGAATCACTTAAACTACCTAACAAAATTAGACTGTAGACAACAAAAGAGTGCTTTAAACTCTGTAATAACTGTCTTAGCCTGATTATGTCTTATATTTGCCACCATAAACTGCCAGAATCACTCACACCATCAAAGGAATTCAGAATGAAGGCACCAAAAGAGTGATTTGGACCCTGTAACAACTGTCTGAGCCTGATTATTTTTTATATTTCATGCCTTAAACTGCGAGAATCACTCAAACTACCGAACAGAATTAGAATGAAGGCACCAAAAGAGTGCTTCGAACTCTGTAACAGCTGCCTGAGCCTGATTATTTTATATTTTTCCAATTGTAAACAGCCAGAATCACACAAACTACTTAACAAAATTACTATGAAGGCACCAAAGGAGTATTTTGGACCCTGTAACAACTGCCTGAGCCTGATTATTTTTTTATTTTTCCTGCCTTAAACTGCAAGAATCACTCAAACTACCTAACAGAATTAGAATGAAGTTACTAAAAGAGTGATTCGGACCCTGTAACAACTGTCTGAGCCTTATTATTTTTTATTTTTCCCACTGTACACAGCCAGAGTCACTCAAACTACTTAACTAAGTTAGTATGAAGGCACCGAAGGAGTATTTTGGACCCTGTAACAACTGTCTGAGCCTGATTATTTTTTATATTTCATGCCTTAAACTGCAAGAATCACTCAAACTACCTAACAGAATTAGAATGAAGTTACCAAAAGAGTGATTCGGACCCTGTAGCAACTGCCGAAGTCTGATTGTTTTTTACTTTTCCCACCTTAAATTGCAAAAATCACTCAAACTACCTAACAAATTACAATGAATTCACAGAAAGAGTGCTTCGAACCCTGTAACAACTGCCTGAGCCTGATTACTTTTAATTTTTCCCACCGTAAACTGCCAGAATCACTCAAACCCCCTAACAAAATTAGAATGAAGGCACCAAGTCTTGAGGGAAGTGTTTCAAAATCCTTTAAAAGGCTGACTGGGTCTCCTTGCGGGCCCCACAACAGACTTTTTTTCCATGACCTGCCTGAGTGTGTAAATGACATCAAAAGGCCGGTGATTGACACCCATTTCTAACGCAGCATTTGAAGTACAAGGTGAGTGATGGGGGGGGGGGGGGTGACTACCAATCCTCCCTGCCTTTTTGATTGACTTACCGGGGAGAACATCTGGCAGGAGCGCACACAGTTGTTGAAGCCCATCCAGGTGCGGTGGTCGGGGTACTCTCCGGGCCCGAGGATGTACTGGTAGCCCAGGTAGTTTGGCTTCTCGTAGGCCACCCAGTGACCACCGCTGACCCGGATGGAGTTGCAGCAGTTAAAGTGCTTGAAGGTGTCCATGCAGTCGCTGCTGCACTCCCAGTGGCGGCCCTGGAAGTTGGGGCCTTCGTAGAAAATTATCTAGAGAGGGAGACATGTAGATTGAGATTTGTATATACATTTAGAAGGTGCAGTGCTCTTGAATGGACTGTAGGGGACACTGCTCTCCCTTGAACAAGTGCACCGATGAGGGCACAAGCCTCTCTAGTCTTTCTGCACTCTTGTATGCCATGCTGGAAATGTGAAAGTCAAGGCAATGCTTGTGCCTGACAGCTGAGAATCAAGCGTTTCATCGGTTTTACTTTCAGGAAAATGCCTTAAAAGTTTGATTTTTAAGAAGAAGAAAATCAATCTGCGTTTTTTTAATTCAGTCTAATTTTCAAACCATCAAATACTCATCTTCTTGACTCCTTTCTCTCTCACAGAACAGGCAATCACTGCACTATTTTGCTCCAAATACTCATTTTTTAAAATCAGCATCCCTACTGCCTCTTTGCTCTCTCATGTTAAAATCCACACCCATCATTTCTCTTTCGTACTCTCGTTATTAAAGCCGTAACCACACAACATTCAAGCTCATACCTTTCCCATGGTTGCAGGGGATGTAAAGCGCACCGTGGCTTGGACACACTTGCAGGTCCTTTTATACTCTCCCATTGATGATGAGGCCTCCGACACGTCAGGGACTACTACTCTTTACCTTTTCAGATCCCCTTTTGTCCGACAGGCCTGCGGGGGGGAACTTACCTCCTGTCTGCTAGAGTTTACCTATTGAATTGGCACCCTCCCCTCCCAAACAACAAACACCGCGCAAGTGCTATTCTGTGTTTGCGTGACCCTTGTTCCACCATGACCTTGTGATGCAGCCCTTTTGAAATGGTGACAAAGGCCCCTGTAGGCATACGGCCCCCCTTTGCAACAAAGCCTTTAAATTGTGCAGAGGGCTGGGACATGTTTAGGGGGTGCTCTGTAAACCGGTACTTAAGCATATTAGAGTTGAATTTATGAGGGAAGAGGCTTTTCTGGGTGGAAATCCCTTCTGTTAGTACTCCACTCAGAGTCCTAGATTCTGTTTTTACCATGCATTAAATCAACAAAATGCATCTTTTCGACTTTGAAATAGTTTTACAGTAACTGAGCACTAACTTTCAATAAGGAGATCCATCAGTGCCCTCTTCTCTGAGCAATTGTATCAAACAGTGGTGAGCAATATTGGAAAAAACATTGTGTTGTGATATTTTTTACCTCTCAAAAAAACCTTTGGAAATGTTATTTCTGCTGATCATTTCTCCTATTTAATAGTACAAATCAGTCTTGTATTTTTTATTGTTGGAAAGCCTGATTAGTCGCCTTTACAACGAGGTACAACTTGTAAGTATCGTTCTTTCCTGGATTGAGCAACAAAGCTAAATGTGCAGGCAGTGCCCTCCAAAAAAGAGCTGAAATCCCCTGCACCTGGAAGCTGGTGTTCTGGTATTCAGTGTGGCAGGATTATTTGGTGTCAGCCCTGGTACCATTTCCAAACTTAGGACCACGAGGCTGGTGAAGTCAAAGACAGACCGCGAAGTGGGCG
Source organism: Cetoscarus ocellatus (assembly GCA_037902135.1). Lineage (NCBI taxonomy): Eukaryota > Metazoa > Chordata > Actinopteri > Labriformes > Labridae > Cetoscarus > Cetoscarus ocellatus. Next base: position 677,269 of record JBAMNC010001443.1, read on the forward strand.
TCCCAGGAAGACAACACCCCAAGACCGGTTTCTGGCCCTTTCTTCTCTGAGGATCCGGATGCACAGTCCTTACGAGTTGAATCTCATTATAAAAGTGACTAATCAGGTTTTCCAACCATCCAAAATACAAGACCGATTTTACTAATGGGGAGGAATAATCAAGCGAAATAACATTTCCAAACTTTTTTTGAGGCGTATACATTGCTATTTTTAAGGGAACTTTCCAGATAAATGCTGTCTTTTCAAGAGCAATCATGGAATTGTGATCTTTAACACACACAAAGGAAGGAAAGCGTGGTGACATAAATCTTCAGTAACTTAACAAATTCACTCAGGTCAGGTCAGGTGAGGTCAGGTATGGCCTCCTGATAGCCTTTGTCCAGGTCTGTGCCAGGCCCATGATCCAACTCCTCAGGCAACCACCGAGCTGACCCCTCCATGATGCACACGATCACCCCCGTGGCCGTGTCCAACCCACCGGGCACCCAGTATGTGCTGAGCTGGATCAGGTTCAGGAAAGTGTGCCATATTCTCTTAGAAGTGATGCAACTTCCAAATTAAGTTGTGGCTTGTACTTGACTCACCCGTAGCGAACGTCATTAACCTTTCCTGATGATGTTTGAAATCATTCATTAACCGTTAAAGAACTCACTGTGTTGAGTTCTTCCTTAAGATGTTCGCTAAAGAAACCTGAAATTATTTTTTATTATCAGCTGTTGTTTTACTGCTGAAAGTCACCATTTAACATGGTCACTCTTTGAACTGTAACATCGCCACTATCTGTGTCGACTGCAGCTTGTCCATTTTGCATACAGGAAACACACTAAGTGTGTGCACCATGACCTCTGGGTGAGTTTATTCATGATATTATCAGATGAACTTTTACAAACATAGTCAAGGAAATAAGAAAAGTATGGTTTCCATCAGGCAACATGCAAACAGCAATTTAACATACCTAAAGCCATGTGACTGACACTGCATTAACTACATTGTGACTACTGAGCATGTGCACTTTGCAGTTACTTCGTAATAAAGATAGATTTTTCTTTTTCAAGGTTTTTGTTCTCAATTTAAAAGCTACAATTGTGTGGTGTTGAAGTTAGATTCTAATGCTTAAATGCATTTTTTTGGCAAACCAAATGGTTTTCCTCATGTTCCTGATGTACATTTTGTATATACACTTTTCATTTATACATCATTTTAATTTTATTTAATTTTATTCCCTAAGTTCTACTTCCTTTGTACTAGAGAAAACAAATGCCGGAGTCAAATTCCTTGTATGTGTTGCATATTTGGCAATAAAAAATGATTCTGATTCTGATTCTGGCTTTTGTAATGTCTGTATCTTTCACCCAGTTCCAGTGTACTTAAGTTTTGCCCGTTGCTTCCTCTGCAGGTTAAACCGCCAGGGTTAGGATTAGGGTAAATCTTTGGATCAGGTCAGGGTTTGGATTAGGTTCAGGGCCGGGCAGACTGTTTCGTCTGCTCCTCCCACACAACAGTCCCATTTTACAAAAGGTTCGACTGACGCTTTCTTTGCGTGAGCAGGTCAGAATGTACATTTCTATTCAGATCTTGTGAGAGGAAAACCGTTTTTGAAGCTGTGGACTGAGTCAAGCCTTTGCGTTGATGTAATCTACAGTGATTTGTTGTTTCTTTCTGCTTCCATGGCCTGCAGTCCTACTCTGAAGCCTGACGGACTGCTATGTTTGCAGATGAACAGACAGAACTGCTTAGTGTGTTGAGATATAAAAGTAAGGGTTTGGGGCGTCTGTATGTTTGAGCCTTTGTGTGAAACGATAGATGTGGGGACTTGAGTCTCTGGCTTGTAAGCGTAGCCCAAAGCTGAAGGGGGAAAAGGCCAGAAAATGTTGCCGCCATATATTGTGTTCCCAAAGCCCAGCTTGTGCCAGAAAGGTCAGTCCCATCCTTTAGCCTTTCATGGGGATAAAGGGCCTGCTCCCCCTCTACACTTTGTGTGATTTTTGCAGCTTCGACTGCGCAAAGAGGGAAATGTTTTCACAAAGTACAATAGCCATTATGTTCCAGGGCAAAAAACACAGCTTCTGTGGCAGCACACCCAGAGCAGTATGACACTGTTTCAGCGTTAAGGAACAGCGTTGATAAGCTATTCGCGTCTTTGATCATTCATTGACTTGAAACTCTCATCGGCTTCAAGAGCTTTCATGTTTGAAGCTGCACTCTTTTTCTATGACATAAGTAGATCACTGATATCCTTTCATCACAGTGTGCAGCGTAATTGTTGCAGATTATCAGATGGGATGCTGTTTTGTTTTGTGACTTTTTTTTTGAGTAAATGTTTACTCCGGGAGGGAAGGTTTTTTTATCACGACGTGTAAGAAACAAATGTTTATGTTTCCTTCATATGTTCATTAACGGATTAATGACTTCTTTTATCGTGCCTATTAAATGTAAAATCTTTGTTGATGCAAGAGGGCAGGAAATGACAGAGAATCAAACTTTGGCTGGAAATCACTTGCTCAAGCTTTTGATAGAGGAGCGAGTGTTCGTTTCTCTGCGCTGGCTTTGATTGGATACCTCTGACCTCTGCATTGAGGGAAGCATGTAACTGAGGTGCAATACAATGTCTAATCAGTAAAAAAAAAAACTGTCACTGCCATCATTGCCATTGTTCTGATTTTCATCACTGAGGAACATCAGCTAACCCTAACTCATTAGTCGGGACCTCGGCTCCCTCCGTATCTCCGCAGCTTCCAGAGGGGAACCTTGTTTCACAGGCTCTCAAATGATCATCTTTAGCTGTGCTACAAGACATCTCCTCCCCACCCTGAAGGGAAAGTAACATCACAGAGGCCCTTGCCTGCTTTCTCAGTTCCCCCTGGAGGAGAAGAAAGCTACCCGCTGTGGAGTATTCCACTCTTCATCTCAGAATGATGGAAGAAAAGGAAAAGGGAGAAGGGGAACGGGGTGGGGGGGCTCGGTTTGCAGCTCCATTGTGTCCGAGGATCTCATCGTGCAATCCATGTAAATCGCATGGGAGATGACGACACCATTAGCCCGGAGAATGACTGTCAGTTGGGGACCTCTGTGATTGATGTGCACCCCACGGAGATGGGAGAAACTTTGACAGATAGCAACCCCAGCACTAGTTAACTTGCAACCTTTTTCATCTACCAGGCTTCCAAAAGAGAAACTCATTGGTGGAGCTCATATCTTATAAGAATGTGAATGTGCGATTCACTCAGTTGAACACATTTCAGGTCAGAGGAGACCTCTTTCAATTCAAAACAAATCATATTCTCTAATCCAAACCATGGGCTCTCTGACCCTGCTACATACAATAAGTCTCACCCCTAAAATGTTGCAGGGAGAGATAGGAGAGCAGCCGTGCTTGCAGTGCCTCCAGTGCGCTCTTTTACTGAACAGTCATTACAAAAACACTGTCGTAGTGAGGTGTAAACAAGGGGTCCGCGCGAGTTTTGCTCCTGAGAACTGGCTAATCTGGTGCTGAAAATGCGGTACGATCGGAAAACGCTCGCCAAAAAGCCGCCCACGCTGGGAGTAGAATGAGGACCCCTCTTTTGCTGAGAGATCATCCTCTCCATTCTTTCTGTCGGAAAATCTCCAGGCGTCCTCTCCTCTCTTGTCACTGCCAGCGCGCCGGCTCTATCGGGATTGCCAGACGCAGGAGCCACTATGAGCCCGTGCCAGGGCCAGGATTTACCGCGATGCGTCTGATGTGCTCCATCTTTTTTTTTTTTTTTTTTTTTTTTTGCTGGGGGATAATTAAAAGAGGAAATGGTGTTGGAAGAACAGAGTGGAAAAAGCGGGGAGGGGGGCTTGGACCGAGCAAATGGATGCAGCTGTCAATTATGTTGAGTTGTTGATATGTCGTCTCGCTTTGTCGTCTTTTGAGATTGCACGTCAAACTGTTTCCCCGTCAGGATTGAGTTTTAAAGTTTGTGGTACATCTTAACTCTGCACATGTAATTAAAAATAGGCTAATTAAGAAGTACTCTTAGCAATGAAATCACTGTAAAGATTTTCTCGAAGTTGGATTCTGTGGAGGTCACTTAGGCCCAACTTTGGAAGAGAAGTCTCTCCATAAGAACGCTCACAACACTGCAGTCAAGCTAAGATAAGGCTCCGCTTTTTACATTTTTGGTGAACTTTTGGTAGACTTAGAGAGATAGTTTGGGTTTTTTGAAGTGGACCCATGGTACTAGTAAATTTGATTGTCAATAAAGCAACTTGCAGGCTGTCCGTGGGCTGACACTAGGCAGTATATAGCAGTTGATGATGCCACCAAAAGCCTCGTAATTGGTTTAACAAAATGCTACAGTAAGATTTTTTTACAGCGTTTAACTTTTCCTTTATAGAGCCTTTGGGTTTAGAGCTTGTATGTTGGGTAACAGCAAAAACTACGACAAAGCTAAGCCAAGGCACCTCTTTTTACACTTCTGGTGAATTTTGACCATGCTCAATTGTATGGAAATATCGGTGATATCAACCGTAGTTCAGCTCTACTAGTTCTCAAATTTGGAGAACATGTACTCAATTTAGTTTACCAGTGCACAAGTAGACTTTATTAGTGAAGCAAAAAGTGTAACTAGTACTACTAGTAGACTTAAAAATGTTCACTAGTACTACTAGTAAGCCTTATATGCTAATAAGGAGGTGGGGAAAAGCAAACTCAGGCTTCCTATTGGCTTTCAAAAATATTAGAGCCAAACAGGGTGCTGAATTTGGTTATAATCCCTCCTAATTCATCAGTCTGATGGTAGCTCCTCCACAACAGATTTTAAAGGCAAGGATGTTGTTTTCAGGGCAAACGAAAACGTTTTCTGTCTCGTCGCTCTCAAAGCATCAACTTTGGTCTGTTTACAGCTGTGATAGTAGCTCCCGGTGCTCTCATTGGTCCGTGTCTTTAAGGCGAGGCAACAAATCGTAGGACACAGGACAAAAATCAGACACGCTAGACTTCCTGTCAAAGGGTTGTGAGGCGTCCCAGACTTGTCTTTTGGTCTTGTTTACTGTGACACACAACACAGGACAGAACAACCTTGTTTCGTGGCCAACAGATCCCTACGACTGTTGGATTGGGCTGCAATCATGCATGAAGTCTGGAATCAGGGGGATTTGGCTCCCTCAACCCACCTCTACAGAGGCCATATATATATGTTTTTTAAGTTTCATGCACTCTTTAGTATGTATATTTGTCTGCTCCTGTGGCAGAGTACGTCTTTGCATCAGAGAACAAAAGCCTTATTCATGCTGATGTTTTAAAGGGTTAGTTCGGGCTTTTTGAAGTGGGGTTGCCACTGGCCTGTGGCTCTAGTAAATATGAGTGCCAATAAAGGAACTTGCAAGCTTTGTCCCTGAGGGGAGAAAGCTGGTACATAGAAGTACATGGTGCTGCCAAAAGCCTCGTAATTAACCCATTCACAGGATACAGCTACTAAAAAAACGATGTTGGCTCGACAATATGCTACAGTAAAAATCTTTACAGTGTTTAACTTTTCCTTGTGTTTGGGATGTAGGGGTGATGTATCCCTCTGCCATCAGCTGGTCAGATTGTCAGAGGAAACAACAAACACTAACTTCACTAAAAACGAATTAAAAAGAAGTGATTTTAGAAGAATGGAATAAACCTTTATTGGTCCCACACAGGGAAATTTCAGCAGCATAAAAACAGTATGTGCAGTATTATAAATATTGATATTAGAATATAAAAACCGAAAACTACACTGTAAGAATTATATTTACAAGGTAATTGCACATGGGGATATTGCACATATTGCATATGACAAGAGATGCTGTGAGTGTGCGTGTCTGCCTTTGAAAAACCCTCCACCAAATGTGTATTGCACTGTGGATAAAACGTGCTTGAGGAATTAATGTGGACGATGAAACAGTGTAATTGCGATGCTTTTACTTTGTATGTATGAAACCTTCAGGTATTGATAAAAAATTAGATTTCGGAATTTAGATTTAGAAAGTCTTGTTGATTTCCATCCCAGCTGCTGGCCAATACTGATATATGGAAACCATTTGGGCATAAATTTGATATCAATTATATCAACCGTGGTTCAGCTCTACTAGTACTCTAGTTTGGAGTACATGTGCTCAATTTTTGACAAGTAACATTTTTCAAGTACACTATTATTAGTAACATGAAATTGTCTACTAGTAGACAAGTTTGCCTTACTAGTAAGGTCTGCTTGTGCAGGAGTTCGCCAAAACCTTTACCAGTAAAAGAAAATTTTTGTTTACTAGTACTACTTGTATAAACTCAAAATATCTCACTAGGAGTAATAGTAGACTGTTTTTAGTCTACTAGTAGTACTAGTAAAGCCAAAAGATTCACTAGTGGTACTAGTAGACCTTATACAAATGAAGTAGGAGGGATTATAACCAAATCCAGCACCCCGATTGGCTGTAATATTTTTGAAAGCCAATTGCATAAAGGGCTTACTAGTAATTCTAGTGAACTTTTTTTAAAAACTACTAGTAGTACTAGCAGACCTGAAACAGTCTACTAGTAGTACTTGTGACACTTTCTGCTTCACTAGTAAGGTCTACTCGCGCACTAGTTGACCAAAATTGAGTACATGTTCTCCAAACTTGAGTACTAGTAGGGCTGAACTGTAGTTGATATCACAGGCCTCAACTTTATGCCCAAACGGCTGTCATACTGACATGTTACTGAATCCAAACCAGAAAAAAGGCGTCTGATTACCCCTCTAAGATCCCCACAGGAGGGTCACACTATTAAAACACTTCATACCAAATTTTGTGAGAATATCGCCCATTTTCAACAGCTCCTCCTTTCTGCCTTGTATTCTGAAACAAAGTTGAACCAACAAGTCTTCCTCAACAACAAATCTCCACTTCATGATGGATTTTCTTCACGTCAGTCCGAGCTGTCTTTCAGGAAACCTGGACGGCTCCTCAAATCACTCAAGCATCCTCCTCTATTTGACTAAATCCATTTGAGATGCTCCACCATGCAGCATGACCCAAACTCCTCCAAAGCAGGACAACTCCTCCGCCTCTCCGCAGACGCACCTGAGGGAGCCGTGGCTTTTTCTTCCCGCTCCTCTCACTCCTCATCTCCGCTCTCTGTTTTGACGTGGCGTGTCTCCCGTGCCCCAAAGCTTTAAAGGTTTAAAGAGCAACTTTTCACCCTGTAATCCAGGTGCCTTTCAAACAAGTCACGCTGTTTACTGACACATGACAAAAAAGTTCAACCCCCTCCTCTCATCTCTCTGCTTACAACACTGTACCTCACCTCGGCGCCGGGTGCTCGTTCCTCCAGAGCGCCCCGAACAAACAGAGGCGCGGCGAGGAAGAGGGGCCCCCTTGCCTTTCACCGAGCGCTAAATTTGTAATCAGATGTGATGCTGTTGTTCACTTCTTCAAATTTGTCATCAAAGCAAATGTGTTCTGACAACAGCTAGTGACAAGTGCACCAGAGGAGAGGCAGAAAATCAGCTTTTTTTTCCACACTGCATATCAATTATTGATCATGTCGCCCCCCCACCGCCCCTCCGTCCCCTCCCCCCCCGTCCTGCTACCCCTGCAAGCAGACACCTTGTGATAATGAAATACATCAATTTAAAAAATAAATAATAAAGCGGGCCGCTTCTATTGTTGCAGAGCCTTAAGAGCGTGATTGACTGGCTGCACATTTTCCTCATTGGCAGTCAGGCACTTCAAAGGCGGGCTCCTCTTATTGCCCAAGGCCACTCGCAATTTATTTAGAGGAGCAGCGCCGCCGTCCTAGCAGGTAACGATATTGGGCAGAGGCTCTCAGGATAATCAGAGCTTTGAGGTGCCTCTCAAATCCCACCTCTGCTGGCTCTGCTATGCATGAGCAAAAAAATACACGCATATCATTTACAAAAATCCCGTTAATGTATGAAATTATTAAACATTAGAGAGACTGCACCGAGGAGCATGAAGATCTCAGAGCCAGTGGCCTCCTGCCTTCTTCTTCTGTGATAATAATGACGTAATGATAGTAATAAAAACCTAATCTACGCTCAACAGCCACTCTTTAGGCTCCATTCAACTGCTCGTTAATGCAAACAGCTCTTCAGTCAATCACGTGGCAGCAGCTCAATGCGTTTAGGCCTGTAGTCATCATCAAGACGACCTGCTGAAGCTCAACCTGAGCATCAGAATAGAGAAGAAAAGTGATTTAAGTGACTTTGAAGGTGGCATTGTTTTTGGTCTGAGTATTTTAGAAACTGCAGATCTACTGGGATTTTCATACACAAGCTTCTCAAGGATTTGAATGGTCCAAGAAGAGAGAAAATATCCAAGGAAGAATAAGTTGAACATCTTGGGATTAGGTGTGCTTTAGCTGATGCAAGAGCTGGTCAGAAACAGCTTGTCTGACTTGTTCAGGGGAAAAGAATTCACGTGTTTTAGAGGCGAAATAGTCATGAAGAGAGTGAAACTCATTTTAACGCAGTTCAGCTAGATGCTGCTACATTACTACTGCTATATTATTATAACTATCTCTACAACCATGTAGACATAAAGACCCTCTTGAAAAATTTATATTCAACAAATATGTTTTTATACAGATAAAGATTTGTTGATTGAATCTATATTCATCAGAGACCAAAATGATGAGGACAGATTTATGATGTGGGTGTCCACGGGTTTGTCTCTATCATAAATTCTTATTTTTAGTCTCTTTGTCTCTGCCTGGATGGATCCATCTCTGGATGCATGTATGTGTAAATAAATAAAAAAAAATACATATAACATGTATTTGTATATATGCATATATGTGTGTCTATAAATGAAGAGTTTGTCTTCAGCCTGCTTTATTGTAAAGTGTCGTGAGATAACATTTGTTATGAACTGGACCTATTCAAATAAAGACTGATTGATTGATTGATTGAAGGGAGGCAGGAATGAGGCCAAACATCATCAATTGCAAAAAAGCCCGGGTGTAGACCAGGTTGTTCCACGTTTCTACCACAGCCGTTGTTGTTGTTGTTTGGTTGATGTGTCCATCTTCACAGATATAATCAAGACCAGAGTACTTCTCCTCTGGATGGTTGTCAAACTCTTGATTTTTCTCCTGCTTTTAAGAAGTAATTTCCATGACATTTTTCAGTTTTCTGGGTAAAAATGCCTCCATGAAGCCAGGGAAGAACAGCCAGGGTGGTTGGAGTTGATAGAAAGGCGACAGTAACTCAAATAACCTCTCGTTACGACATGTATGCAGGAAACTGCCAAACGTGAGTTCTTGAAGCTGATGGGCTTCAGCAGCAGAAGACCACACCGGGTGCTGATCCTGTCAGCTAAGAACTGGAAACTGATGCTGCAGGTTGGATCAAGCATGGATCCGTCTGGCCTTGTATGTTTTACAGGGTTTAGCGTGGCAGTGGTGGAGAACTGGTCCAAATCAGAGCGAGAAATACTGACTTCAACCTCTTGAATCTTATAGTTTTTTCTGAGAGATGTAGAATTAAAATCATTTTTTTTCTTTGTCTTGAAAAAGTCAGTATTCTGACCTTAATCCCAGGATTAGATCAGAACCAGAACTCTGTGATTAAAATCAGATTACTGACTTTTTTCACAATCCTGACTTTACTACTGACTCGTCTGACTTCAATCTCAGAATTATTAATTTCTTTTTAAAATTCTGGAGTTAGCATCAGACTCATCAGAGTTTAATATTCCTCAGAATTCTGAAAGTAAAGTCAATCAATTACTCTGCACCAAAAATAGTCAGACTTTTAAATTAACTTTTTAATTAAAATTAGTCTTTTTAATTAAAGTTAGACCTCTGAAAAATAAATGTTTGATAAAAGTATTTGAGTTTGACTTTAATATCAGAATTCTGAAAAAGAAGTCAATCAATCATTTAATCAACCTGTTTTTGTATAGTACCAAATACATATTGATAGAGTTATAGGAAAATAGAATTAGAGTTAGACTTTTACCTTAGAACTCTGAAAGTGAAGTCAATCTATCTATCTATCTATCTATCTATCTATCTATCTATCTATCTATATTTGTAATGCACTAATTTATGACATGTTTTATCTAAAGACTCAGACTTATTGTCACTGAAACCATGTAACATGATAAGAACCAAACTCAGTAACCCAGCAGTCGGTATGTGCAGCGTTAATAACATTTAAATAAGTAAGAGCAAGAAACAGAATAAAGTAGAATAAACTAAGATAAATTATAAAAGAAATTAATTAAATAAAATAAGCACCTGAGTCTAAAATATATTATTGCATAATGTACAGCAGCAGCAACAGCTTAAGCCTCACAGACTCAGACTTTACAAAAGTTTAATTAAGAACAAACAAAAATGTAGCCCTAATCCTCTTCCCTAAAAGAGCAAGTCAAATTTGAACAGGAAATTCTCTGTTTGTAGATGATGACTCCTTAATAATGTCACTTGGATCTTATTGTTTCAAAGGCCTGTTTTTTGTTTGGGGAACAAATAAAACAACAAAGAGAGCGTGATAAAGGATGTATCTGGACTGATTTGCTTGTGAGTGCAAAATCTTACATCACTGCTATAAGAGCCAGTTAAAACCAAATATTATTCACTCATGATAATTACATGGTTTACCTTATACAGTCTAGCCTCCATAAACATTTCAGATTTTCTTTACATTGAAATGTGATATTTACAGGCACATAAACAAAACTTCTCAGAGAAAGTAAAGACAGTTATTTCAACATTTGTTCCTAATAAAGAAACTCGTTTTAGAGAACGCTCCCACAGTCTAGACGTATTCCTTCAGCAGAAGCCCCCGTTCTGAAGCTCTGAATCTGAAATAAAAGCGATGTATTTATGTAAATGAGTTTGATTGATCTCATTATAAAGCAGTTTGATGGGACTGAGCAGATAAAACAGGCGGCAGATATTATTTGAAATGTGACTTTCCTTTTGTAGACAACATTAGGAAAATACAATTGGATTTGAAACTCCATTTTTGCATTTGAATAAATGAATTTATCTTTTTTTTTTATTCTAACAGTGAAGTTTTTGTGACGACCCTGCCACCAGGGCACTGGTTTCAGCCATTTGTCATATTTAAGAAAATCAAGGTTGCTTTTTTTTTTAATCATGTTTCTTTTTAATGTTTGGGACTATGGATGAAAATTAGCATTGTGCTTAATCCTGCATATTTACGTTGCTGTTGTGTGGCCTCCAAAGATATAGTACGTTTCTCAGTAAATGTTAAAAGCAACAAAAAAGGTTTCATGTGCCAGCTTTAGGCCCTGTTTGTTATCTAGAGAAACAAAGCTGATTAGAAGTGCAAACTTCTGCCAAGGCATTTTCAACATTGGGCGAGTTATTCGCGAAAATGTAGAAAACTTCCCGATCTTGCAGGGTTCACACAATCTTATAGAAAATCCTGCATCTAAAATCTTTTTACTTCTCACATGTCCGATGAAAACGATTCCCTGAAAATGTCATTCAAGTCTGTTGAGAACTTTTTGAATTATTGGTGAAAATGTGGAAAAGTGCTTTATTTCGCAATGTTAGCACTTCCATTAAAACATGTCTTCAAATGGATCTGGATTCAGATCACCAGCAAAATCCAACCAATTGGTCCTTGGTTGATTTCTGACCTTTCTTGAAAATGTTAACAAATTTTGGTCTGAACTTTTTGAGCTATTCTGACAACAAGAACAACCTCCGTGGCAGAGGTTAGAAAGTCAAAATCTGGAGAAAACCAACAAAAACACATTTGCTACCATGAGGAAACAGATCCAAATAAATGAATGTCTGTATGTTTGCTTGAGATCTACATGAAGTGAAGACTTTCTGGCTCTTTTTTACTTTTAGGCACTAATTCTTCACCCACTTACGACAGCCTTGCAACCCACTTTAAGGTCCTGATCCACCAGTTAAGAACCATTAGTCTAAAATTGATTGTAAGAGCCCTTTTCCAGACAATTAAATCAAAATGTTGTGGAGTTTAAGGTGACTAAAATGCATCTTATATCAACAAAGATAACACACATTTTTCTTTACTAACCTCTGGTTTTTTTTGCCATTTATTCTTAACCCTTACATACTTTACCTTCACAGTATGGTAAGAGCAGAAGAATTCCCTTGTAACAAGTATTTCCACCAAAATTTTAACTACAGACCTATTGAGAATATTTAAATAGCCTATGCCACTGAAAAAAAGATTAATCCTTCATAAATGTTTCAAAGAGCAGGGAAAATGTATTTTTTAAGTTTTGCACCATTTGTTTTTGGTGTAAAACATCTATTACACAGTACAGCGTCTTGTAATATATGTAAGAAATAAAAAATAAAAGCCATAATGATCTGTATATATGTTATGGACCTTGAAAATTGCAAGAACATTCTGGAACAATCCTATAACCATTATAGAAGTTAATGTAAATATTAGATTATGTACTCTTTTCATGATTATTATTAATTATACTTCTATAAAAACTACCACTGCAACTAATAGGATCCTCTTGAAAACAAGATGCTGCATCTCAGTGCAGTGGGTCAAATTTGACCCAAACAGTATGTAAGGGTTAAAGGGCTAAATCAGAATTTGATGTTTTTCCAGCTAAACTAAGAACTTTAAAAATAAACTAGTGGGCACTGTCCTTCTCTTATTTCATTTTAGGGTTGCTAAGATGAAACTTCAGGGTGTTTCCGCCCCCCTAAAGGGACCAAACTCCCCTTTAGTGTTGTAGCTGAGTTGATCTCCGCAGTCGAGCACTCTCAGCCAGGTGTTTCTGCCCACTAGAGGGCACTATAATCAAAGCCTTGACAGTCTGCAGGATGGCTGTTTTAACTTCTTCAGAGCACGCCTGTACCTCTGAGCATTCTCCTGTTTGTTTGTGGTTTGTGAGTGAGCTTGGACACATGTATACAGACGTGGTAGAGACAGGGCCGTCCCTCCGTCTGTACTGAAGCCTATCAGTGCTCGGACATGTCCTCACCCTGGGAGAGAAACACAATCCAGCCTAACAGGTTGACATGACCTGCACATATGCTGCTCGTCCACGTGGCTGCAGCCACACAAACTTTGACGCACACTCGCCCAGCGTGGTCAGACAAAGTCTCAGGCAGACAATGAACTGCTGGCTTTGTAGCAGTTTCAAGCCAGCGTGTGTTTTTGAACTGCAGATGTGGACGCCGACTGAAGGATCAGTGCACAAACTGCAGGACTGCAGAGATGGCGGTCCTCCCATAGGGTCTGGCACAGCCTGGCTCTTTTTGTTTGTTTGTTTGTTCCCCGTTTAGACCGCTCATTTAGCCGTGTTCAAGAGGGGGGCTGCTGGTGGTCCGTGCCTGTGTGCTGTGCCGGGTGATCAGTTGAAAAATACATCCTCCAGCCTGCACATTGTGAGCCATATGCTTTTGTTTGCTGCAGAGGGACGGTGTGGACGTACAGTGGGGATTCTGACGACAGAGAAAGTGACTAAAGATGTTTAACTTCTGCTTTTAACATGGCAAAAACAAGATAACGACCAGCTCAAAATCAAACTTTGATGGTAGAAACTCCGACAAAGAGTCAGTTTACTCCATGTAACCCAGACAAGACCAGACTCAAATGTCAGAGGGCAGCTTTTGGACTTTCAGAGTCCAAGATATTTCTCCACTGTGGGTTTTTAGGTTATCAGTCAAAGTGCATGCAAGAGACAACTTTATTTATTGAGCACCATTCACACATATAGCAAATGTAGGGCTTATTATGACATCAAGAGCCTTAAGGACATACATTTAGCAAAAAGTAATAAAATCTAAAACAGTGGAGAAGTCATAGATTAAAAGTAGAAATATAACCAAAAAAAAAAATATATATAATATCTATATATTATAAAATAAGTGAACAGGGTGAGCTTGTAGCACTTCTGAAAGTTTTTTAGAAGATTTCAGGGTGACATACCTTGAAAATTTCCCCACATGCTTGTTCAAACTCATCCCTTCCTGCAGAGACTTTCCTGCACTTTGCACGTCAGACAATCGAGCGATAAGGGAGGGTAAAATATTTGGGTGCAGGCAGGAAAATTTTTCGGCCTGAGTCTGGATGAAAACTCCTACTATTTGTGTTAATTTCTGCAGCATGTCAGGGAAAAATTCAGGAAATGTTTGTGCGTTATCCTTCAGCTCTTTTCCTCAAAAGTATCGATTTGATAGTATGAAAAAAAAAGAGATTTCTGTTTTTTTCATCAGCATCAAACATGCACTTTGGGCACTTTTTGGGAAATTTTAGGGTATATCCTGAAAGTTTCCTTTTGCACACTTATGACTGAAAATGTTTGTCTGCTACCTTTGTTCCATGATAGAAAATGAACAATAACAAGCAAAAAAAAACCAACAAATTGATATTCACAATTCTGACAATTGTTTTTTTTCAACACGTTAAAATGTTTAAGGTTTTTTGTTTGACATTCAAAATCCAGAATATTTTTCCAATGTTTGCATAAAATGTCTGTTGAAATGTAAGAAGAGTAGAGAAGGATGAGCTTCATGTTGCATGGACTTTTGGCATTTTTTAGAAATGATCAAGGTGGTAATTTTACCAACTTGCTTCATCCCACTTGTTCCTCACAGTCTCCCTGCAGCTTTCCAGTTTGTCCCCAACAAAAGAAATGTTGTGTGAGGTCTGTGTGAAAAACCCTGCTGTTAACATTCAATGTGTAGGTCAGTGGTTCTGAGTGACTTTCTGTCGGGCTCCTTTGAGACTGATATTTTCATACCCGCTTTCCTTCGACCCACGACCAAATAGACAAAGATTTATATCCTCAAAGGATGTAAATACCAATTTCTCCATTAATAGTTAGAGTCTATACACAGAAATTGATAATATTCACCATTTTTATATCCATACAAATTTTAGATTGTATTCTAACCCTGTGCTGTATTAAAAAATATAAAACAAGGTGTCAACTCGTACTTATTTTATGGAATATTTAAAGGAAATATTGAAGTTCAGAGACACAGTTTGAAGCTCCAACAAAATGAATAGTTCCACATTAAATGTTATCAACCAAGAAGTGAGAGAAATGGAAAATATTTCAACTGCAATGACGACTTTAAAACTTATTTATTAAATATTTAAACTAACAAAAGTTTTTAGATAAGAAAATCCAGAGCGCTCTACAGTGTGATTTCCTTTTGTTGTTGTGATATCCTGTTTTAACCTAAGAGTAAACAAACTGATCCAACATAAGCCAGCTGTTACATACTGATTTTTACATAAATCCCTCCTCTAACTAAATAAATAGCCAATCACGGTGCAGAATTTGGATTGGTACATGGGGGGGTGAGTTAAAATTCCACATAGGTCCTTACCCTAATTTGACCATACCCCCCTTGAGAAACAATGATGTAGCTGAACTTCATGTTCGATCTTATGGATTTTTATTCCAGTTATTTCTTTATTATTTTTATTCTTTCAATCAGAGGTTTCATACATGATGCAGATATTCATGGTGAAAGAGGATCGCCCTGATGTGTGCCTGTTTTAAGTGCAAACGTTTAAGATAATGTTCGGTTACTCTCACATTTACAGTATCATTACTGTATATTCTATTTCTTCTTAAATCTATTTTAAATAACAGTGAACTTGCTGTGTTTTAACTTATAAGACTTCATCTTTAACTATTTTACTGATCACTTAATAGCAGTGTATCATTTTGTAAAAAAAACAATCTAAAACATCAAATTTGGCCATGGGAAATATTTAATCAAACGTTTGTTTCATCCAAAATTTGAAACATTTAACAAAAAATAAAATCTTGCCCACTAATATTCAATCATCCCGGCAAAATGGAATTATAACAGTGTCTGAATATTTTCCCTCGATCCTCACAGTAATTTACTCTAAAAACCTTTTACAGTAGGGTGCTGTAGATATTACAGTAAAATACTGTTATTTCTTCAAAAATCAGTTGCAGTGTAGGGATCGGTGAGTTTAAAGTGTCCTGCATTGCAATAGTTTGGCCCCTCCTGAAGAAAAGCTGATCTTTAAGGTCCTGCTGGCTAAAGGAGGACGGGGAAGGGGAATGTATAAGGGGGCTAGAAGAAAAAGTTCAGGGTAAAGTTGGGATCAAACCCTGCTGCTCCAGTGTAAATATTTTACACACCTCTTCAGGAGTCGCCCCACATCGGGTTATAACTGCTTCTCTCGTGTCCTGGGGGGCCGTGGGCCGATGTGTGTTGGTGTGGTCTTTGGTGTTTCTGGCCTGATGGGTTTGGGGCCTCCTGTTGTTTTCTGTGTTTGGTACCTGGGTCAGGATCGCCACTTTTTGGGTTTTGGGTTTTCCTCACGTCTCGTGAAATTTTCTTCAATCCATGACCACCGTTGATTTGAGGAACACCTCTTATGTTCTTATCCTGTTTGGGTCTAATTTTGCCTTTTGTCTGTGAGAGTTTTTTATAATTCAAATTGTGCTTTTTGTTTGTTATTTCATGTTGTGCTTAAGCTCTTGTTCTTCTGTCTGTTCATCAGAGCACTTTGTCAACCTTTGTTTTTAAAGGTGCTGCACAAATGAAGTAATTATTAGATTTTCAATAAGTTACAGTCCTTTGTTCAAGGTTGGCTCATTTTTAATTGATTTAGTCATTGGTATTGCTGTCATACAGGATCTCACTCAGTCAATCAGACCTTTTTTGTCTGTCAGTTTTCATACATGATAATGTAGCACAAAGTGTTCTACATAAAAAAACATAAACAGACAAACAAAAGAGGAACCAAAGTAGGAATACAAGACCCCCAACCCATCCTGACAAACCACAAGATTTTGCTGTTAAAGCCAAAAGAAGCTCAGTAGCTTCTGCAGGTTTAAGTGAGAGATGGACTATCATCGTTTCTTAAGCTATCCGTATTTGATGTCTACACAGAAACGGTCAGCCAGCTGAAATACTTATCGAACTAAAAACTCCTGCCTGAATTTGTCTTCTTGTGGACAGCCCCTTAAATTGCGAGGGCTGATTCGTGTTTTCATTAAAAGACTATAATCTAAAATCACTGCCAAAATTAACACTGCAGATTAAGGATGGGAGTATCATTAAGGCGAATCGAAGTATCAATACTTTCACAAGGACTCTTTTGGTATCGATTACTCTCCTATAATATAGATACCAAATGATAACTGTGTGCTGTGTAGGTCTATGGACTGTTTCTCTCTTTCTCTCTCTTTCTTCATGCCAACAAAACTATGGTCTGTTCATTTGTATTTGTATTTATGGCAGTGTTAATTTTTTTGGCTAATCATTTTCGTCATAGTTTTCATCAACAGCCTTTTTTCCCTCAACAAATAAAACTAGACTAAAATGTTTGACAGAGACTTAATCCAATCAGACCTAATTTGGTCATGTAGAAAGTAGAGACAAGTTAGGAATATATCCAATCACAGCTACTTTGGTTGTGTGGAAAGGTTGGATGAGTTAAGAGGGACATCCAATCACAGCTGCCTTAGCTTGGTGGTGGTGGGATAAGTTGTGGAGCGATCCAATCAGAGCTCCTCTCTTTATGAATTGATATATTCATGTAGAGCAGGTTCACTGTTTGTTGTCAGTTCTGGTATTGTAACTGAGATGCTCTGCCAGGTAGCCTAAATAAAGGTGACTGCATTTCACACAAAAGTTCAATTTGTTTCTGTTCATTTATACATTCAGACTTTACTAGCATTCAGTAAAGGGTTAATAGATGTTTGATTTTATCCAAGTGTAAAACATGACTTCAGAAATTCAAGGAAACATAAAAAATGCCTTACCCTTTACACTTCATATTTTAGTCGACTAAATTTACGGAAGATTTCGTCGACTAAAATGTTGTGAAATTTCATCAACTAAAACTAGACTAAAATTGAAACTATTTAGATGACTAAATTATGACTAAAACTAAGAGATATTTGAGGCAAATGACCATAACTAAAACTAAATTAAAAAGTGCTGTAAACATTAACACTGATTTATGGAAAAATTACTAAGTCGACAACTTTTTTCACTTTAATGTTGGAATATCTGATAAATGTGTGTTCTTTTGACTAAGACCTAAAACTAGACTTACGTTAAGATCTGATGGTCTACAGTTTTCTTTATGTGCTTTTGATTGATGAAAAACTTCAAATTCCTAAAGATTTTATTTGCATTGAAGGAGAAGATGGGTATCAGTATTGGTATTGCATTCATTTGAAAAAGTCTGGTATTGCCCAGGGCGGCAGGGTGGTGCAGCAGGTAGTGCATGTGCCTCACAGCAAGAACGTTGCTGGTTCAATCCCCGTGTTGGAGTGGAGTTGTTCTTCCTGTGCATGCGTGGGTCCTCTCCAGGCACTCTGGCTTCCTCCCACAGACCAAAAACATGCTCATTAGGTTAATTGGTGACTCTAAATTGCCCTTAGGTATGAGTGTGAGCGTGAATGGTTGTCTGTCTCTCTATGTCGCTATGCGATTGGCTGGCAACCACTTCAGGGTGTACCCAACCTCTCGCCCAATGTCTGCTGGGATAGACTCCAGACCCTGTGACCCCGAAAGGGAAAAGCAGTATAGATAATGGATGCATGGACGGTGGCGCCCATCACACATTTACCATTTAAATTCCTGAGAAAATTTTAAGCTAATGTACCCTGAACATTTCCAGACTGACATATTCACACACTGAAAGAGTGAAGCAGGAAAAGGGACAAAGTGTGGAGGGCAAGTTTCTTTGTATTTCAGCAACATGGAAGTTTAACACTATAAAAAAAAAAGTGGCCAAGGAACAAACTCTTAAACTTTCAGGATATTTTAGCACTAAATTAAGCTTGTGCTTTTACTTTGATTTGTGTTTTTTTCAGCTATTTTAAGCATTACATACTGCATGTTTTAAAATCATATCTTTTTACTCTCTAAAGTGGTATGAAGAGAGTGAATGTGTCATGCACATACTGGCTTTTATTAGATAAAATTACACAGCAAAACTCAGATCTATGTGAGAGTATTTGTCCAATTTCAAGACAATAAAATCTCACTAGATTTATTCTAAGCTACAATTTCCTGACATGTCTGGACTAAGATCTTATTTGAAGATGTAAAAACTAAAAATAAGGCCTGAGTTGCTTGTAATAATAAGTAAAATAATCTGCCAATAAGACAAGACAAATTTAACTTGAGCAGATATCAAACCTTCATTTAAGACCCTCACTGAGTCAAACTGTCCTTGTTTCATTGGCAGATATTTTATCTTCATAACAAGCAATTCAGTGTCTTTTTTTTGCCTATTATTCCTTAAAGTAAGATATTTATCTCAACTGGTTAAGTTAATGTGGATTAGAATAAGTGTTTTAATATTTTTAACTTGGAAATAGACAAACACACTAGAGCCTAGATCTGAGTTTTTGCATAGTAGTCTAAAATGAATTGGTGTTTTCTTCAGCCTTCTTCAAACTCATTTTTATATTAAGACTAAGACTTAAACTTAAATATCTTCCAGTTCAACCAAGGCAGAGTAAATTGAGTTGTCCATTTCTTTTGTTGCCATCACAACCCACAAATCTCACATTTATGAATTCTGCAGCAAAGGCACGTCTTGGTGGCGAACACCGGCTTCCGCTCCCCTTCTGGGAATTAATTGCGTGAAGGTACGCGAGGTGGAATCAAGAATGTTATTAAGATTCACGCTGGCTTGTTTTGTGAAGCGGGACGCGTAAGAGGCTCGACTTGATCCGAGCGAGGCCTCAGAGGAGCATGGGAGAGAGAGGCTTCCTCTGTCCCTGGACTGCGGCAAGAACCAACCCCCCTTCTCCTCGGCAGACTCCCTGGAAGACCGAAAAGCTCCACTCTGGGGAGTTTCAAGCAAATTAAAAAACAATGATACACCAAGGGAGGAATCTAATGCCAATTCCCATCATCAAGCCCCACATTCTTCACTCTTTTGCTTTCAACTTTTGTTTTTTCTCTCTCTCACATTTTTTTTCCTCCTCTCCCTCCGCACTGTTGTTTTCTAGTTTGTTTTCCACCCGTACTCCTCTGGCTGTCGCCGAGCGCTACAGCCACTTTCAAAGGCTCCGCTGTCATGCGCCGCCTTTGAGTCCCGTTTGAAATTTTAACGTACATGTTGTCAGGGTGCCGTCAGGAGTGATTGACAGGTCCGTCCCAGAGCAACACCGGGCTTGGCAGGCTGGCTGTCTTTTGTCAGAGGCAGCCGAGGAGAGGCAACAAAGGGAGGCGGAATAAAAATAAAAAAAAGAAGCAGAGGAGGAAAAAACACACATAAATAAAACAAAACTGCTCTTACCCATTTCTCAATAAAGACCAAATTAGATTAATCTTAAGGCTGAGCGAGGCGTGCAGGCAGGCAGACTTGATTTTTTTTCCGCTCTGGCTTTGTTCCCCGCTATTGATGGTGCACCGCGTCGACACCCTCTCAACAGGACACCAAAGGCAGCACAGCGAGAGTCGAATAAAGAGCCAGCTGTACATATTAATGTTCATTATCACCTCGCTTCGATGCAGGGATCCCAAAGTTTGTCCCGGCCTCACCTTCTCAGGTGTCATGTTTGTGGCCTTGGACTTCTGTGGATGCCTCTGCAGACTGCAAAGGGCGTCCAGGGCTGGAATATAAAGATAATAACTGATAATTTATTTGTGTGGCACTTTTAAAACCACAGTGCTCTATCATACAAATAGAGAAATATGAAAACAAAGCTCAAGAATGTAAAGAATCCAACAACAAGAAGATGCACAAATAGCATTAAAAAAACACACTACAAACATCCTCAAACAATGGATCTTACAAAATAATAATAATAATAAGATAGTTTATATCCCATAAGAAACCCCGGCAATATAAAAACCCAGTGACGTAAAATGAGACCACAAGGCCCCCCCAAAAAAAGATTAAAATGAAACTTGAAGAGCTCAAACCTCTGCCAAGGCATTTCCAACATTATCAGGAGAAATATTAATGAAAATATATGAAAAACTGCCCTGTTTCCCAGTTTTAACAAATAAGAATTCCTGGTTCCACACCTGGATCAAAATTGACCACTCCATCTTTTTGCCATGACCAAAACTTCCCCACAATGTTATCAAAATCCGTTGATAACTTATTGAGTTATTAAAGAAAATGGAAAACTGCCCTATCCTGCAATGCTGACAAATCCTTTAAAGAAATCCAGGATTCCCTTTTGTCTTCAGATGACCAAAAAAGTCTTCTTCCTTGTGCCATGGCCAACATTCCCTGAAAATGTCAGCCAAATCAGTTGTGAACTTTTTAAGTTATTACCAAAATTGTGGAAAAGTGCCCTACCCATTAACAAATCCTTTTATTGTGATTAATCTACACCACTTTAAAAGTTAAGTCAAAATTAATCACACATAATTGCACATTCATATTTGTACTTTATGTTTTGTTTTATGGTTGAGTGCATATTATTGATGAATAATCAATGTATTATGTTAGATTAGATTTTTTCATATTGGTGCTTCAATGGAACATTAACATGAGCTGAAACACCAACACAGAGTCCTAACTGAGCGTGAACATCATAGGATGAGTCCCATCATGCATCATCCGTCCACACTGCATCCGTTAAAAATGTACTTGCATGTCCCGTGTTTCTCCTTGTAAACAGAGCATTAAGTGTTTTTACTCTACAGCTGGAGAAACAGACTTTAAATGCTTTTTTTGACAAGGAGTGGACTTATGAATACACAGCTCTCCGTGGGTCAAATAAAATTCCTTTCTCAACATTAAAAGTGAAAGTAAATCATTTTGTCACTGATATAGATGAATGCGCTGCCATCTCCTCTATGTTAAAGCAATAAATGAACTCTACTGAGAGAGAAAAGTCAAAGAAAACCAAGAAAATCTCTCCTGCACCTCCTCAATCTCCCTCTTTCCTTGCTCTTGTAAGCGTTGACACACGTGACAAAGAGGAAGACAGAAACTAGGGCTCAAAGTGATAAATGTCATGTCGCATCGCACAGCATCACGCAGTGTTGCCTGTGGGCAGTTCGTACACTCACATATGAATCAGCGTAATTAGACGGATTCTGTTGCAGATGTTTGCGCCATTAGGACATGTGTTAGAGGCAGCTTCATAGTTACATAAAGTCAAATATATTATTGGATCCTGCTTTTCATTCAGGAGTGTGCTAATGTTCATGTCCAAAATAACTTGGAAAAGTCTAATGATCCAGTGCTGATCTGACAGAATTTAGACTTTTCAGGAGTTCACCTTAAGCTGATTTCACTGAGTAACCCAGTAAATGTTAACGATTTGGATAAGAGGTTTTCTTCTGCAGTTTGTACAGGCTTTACCAAAGGTAACTTAACCCCTGATTTTATTTTGAAGGGCAGAATAAGGAACTTCTGAAGTAAGCGATGTTAGCTTAACTGTGAAGCAGACAACAGATCAAACAGTGGATAACAACAGTACACAAGAGCAGAAAAATGACAGATGATTGATTTAACTGGGGGCAGACTACCTTTGACTCATTCACTGAACTTTCTGTGTTTTTTATTTTTATCAAAGTCCTCCTCTCCATGAGGGGGAGCGGATGGTCAGTCGGCGGTTCGAGCATCTTCACAAACTCAACCAACAGAAAAAAAAGAATAAAAACGTAGTAAAAGCATCCAACATCAACGTAGGAGCAACAGGTGTTTCAAGATGCTGCTTCATGTTTGTAATCCTCATCTGGGTAAGGGGAGGGGAGCTCCCTCAGCTCGGTCAGTTAGCGGTTGCAGCTCGCGTCACACGGTGGAGTGAGAGCAGATTAACTCACGAAGTCTTCGGCCTGTGGAGCGGGTCATTTGTAAAGATTTGAAGCTGATCCTGTCATTTAGGAGACCCCGTTCTTTATCTGTTTCTGCGTACCATCTGTTGGCGAAAACATGAATTTCTTTACTGCAGTACTGTTTGGGTTTACAGTGCGGTTGATGTCATCTGGACAAGTGATTCTCAACTGGTGGGTCGTGACCCAAAATTGGGTAGCAGACCTTTTTTCAGTGGGTCGGGAGCCTTTGCCTGGGCAAAAAGTGTTTGGAAAAAATCCTGTGCTTTTATTTTGCATTGGACTGCCATCCATTCACACTCCTTATCAATAGCTAATTAAATGCTAATTAACACCTGTTTTAATAGAAAGGTGTTTGTTGTATATTCAAAAAACAGGTACTTGGCTAAAGCTACATGTTTTTAAGATTTTTTGAAACAACTTCTCAGTAGCAGGACTTTTTTATTTTATGTTTGAGCATGAATGCTCTGTTGAGTCTGTTAAAAAAGGCTGAAGTAACTGAAGTGTGTTGTGTTGTGTTTTGGCAACCTCAGCTTATTTAGTGTTACTAAATGAATATTGTTAATACAGAGCTGTTTAGTATGTGTCCACTAACACAGAGTTATAAGATAAGATAAGATAAGACATTCCTTTATTAGTCCCACAGGGGGAAATTCCAAATGTACAACAGCTGCAGGATACAAGAGAAATAACGAAAGAAGCATTATAAATGAAAAATCAGGTAAATACAAGTCAAATACAGTAAAGTAAAAATAGAAATAAAAAATAAGAAAGTATATAGTATATAATAAGTGGTATATTTACAGTCCTTATGTACATGTTTGTTATTTTACAGATGGTTATGTACATGTTGATATTTAGCAGGTGGAGACTTGAGATATTATAAATATAAATATGGTGGTTGTGTACATGTTTGGTATTTTACAGGTGGAGGTTTGATATATTATAGCTACAGTCAGCTTTAGTCTTGAGGCCTTGTGTCCCTCAGATGCACTTTTTGGTTTCAATTTAACCCTTTAGTGCCTTTTGTATTGTATTTGATACATACTTTTATAATACCTTTGTCTAATCAATATGATCAACAAATTACCAATAAAACATCTGAATGCAATCAGATAAATGAAAAAAAAAGAAATTCCTCAAATGGATTATCAGTTGCCAAAAAACCTAATATATCAAATGAGATACAAAAACTATATATGTTAAATTTTAAGAAAATTTAGATTTTGGGGGATTTCAGTAGAAAGTGAAGTAAACATTTCAGCTCCAAAAAATTAGAATTTTGTGGCTATAATTTGTGTTTTCAGGCATTAAAGGGTTAAATGCAGCTAATTGGGTGTAAAGGAAATATTTCCCTCTCTAGCATCACCACACTTTTTTTGTGTTCGTGTGATCTTCTGTTCTATCTCAGATTTGAAGTGCAGCATCTTCTTATTTGATACATTTGAGAAGTTGAAAATGTTCCTCTATTTGGGTCGCAGCTTGACATTCAAGGGTGATGGTGGGTCCCAAAGCCAGACCAGGTGAGACCCACTGATCTGGACTGTTTTTTAACAGCACCTGGGCTACTTGGGTCCTCCGGTCTCAAGCGAAGGGTGTATCTGTGTTGATTTGACTCATTTATTCGTCATTAAAAGATGATTTCAGAGCTTGAAATTGAATATATTGCATTCCTGTTTGTGTTTTTTGTTATGAGGCGCAACAGTGCCAGGTTCAGAGATATCCAACTGTCAAAACTCCCTCTCCCAGGACCCCCTGCTGGGATGAACCACTCAGACGGAGGACGGTGACAACACAAAAATCGTCCTCTTTTCCCAACGCCAACATCACATTTTATTCCAATGCCAAAAAAATTTACATGACAAGAGACAAAGCGGTATTTTTGTTTATTACGGTAGATTTCCGGCTCTTGTCTATGAGACCTCTTTAGTAATTAGCCTTTTAACTCCATCGTGAGCTCTTCATGTGGCTATTTTTTCTGCCTAAGTCGCAGGTCGCCTTCAGCTCTGCCAGAGATGTTGTAATTTCCTGTTTGGAGATAAAAGTCATTGATTACTTCCTCCCTCTTTAGACGGTCCAAGAACAAAAGTGCAGGCTAAAAATACTCCTGGTAGCACCGACGCTTTTAGATTCATATCAGCTGTCAGAGTTGGGGGTTGCAGGGCAGTATAGCTGGGCGCCAGGCCCACAATATCACGCACCCAGTCTGCTAAAGTGTCTTTGAGCAAGACACTGAATCCTTGCCAGCTCCAGCCTGATCTTTAACCCCGCCGCGCAGCACAAAGAGACGCTCTTTCCGAATAAAATCAAAAATAATGAGAATAGAAATGTAGGTTCATGTGGAAGTTGTGCAGAAGTTTGTTTGAACGGAGCGATAGAGCAGTGATGATTGATTCAGTGGTGTACATGAAAATGAGGGCATTAACAAGTCTGACTGCTTTGAAAATCAAGGACACCGGCGTCCCGTCTCTATTCGAACAAGAGCCGCCGAGCCAGGAGGGAGTTGAGCAACATCAGCCACAGGAAGTGGAACAGCAGAATACAACTGTACGCTGTTCTGTCAGACCAGAGGATCATTACTACATGAGATCTGTGCAGGACGATCGACGTGTAAACACGATGCTCTGTTAAAACAGAGCAGCTTCAGATTAGCATGATGAAGGATTTAGTATTTTAAATAACTTTTTACAGTTCAGTCTCTCTTGTGAGGTTGTTGTGTTTAATTTATGATTCCAAAAATAAAATCAAAGTTATTCAACAAATAAAAACAAGATTTCAGGTGTTTTTAACAAATTAAACTTTCTTCTATAAAATAAAAACACATAATAAAGAACCAGTTTTTGTGTCAAACAATATCAAAACATCCTTTTCAAATAGAATTGAGTTTACGACAAAACACTATAATGTTTAATTATGTTAAGTTTTCTTAACAGATAGTCAAATTTTCCACACAAACAAAACATGTTTCTATTAAATAAAAAACATTTTTTCCAAGTTCAGAACAACTTCTCAAGTTTTCCTTGCAAGTGGAGTCAAATTGTTGTCTCAATCAAACCAAGAAATTCTCTTTGCAAATAAAAATTAAGTGATCTGGCATTTAAAACTTAATTATCAAGTTTTTCTAACTAATTATTACAAGTAACAAAGTCTTTTAAATATATCAAGTGTTTCCAGTATATATTAGACCTACCAAACAACCAAGCCAAGGTTTTCCAACAAAAAGTAGCTATACTTCATAAAATACAAAATAATAATAAAAATACATAAAGAATATACATAATATTTAAGAATACATTAATTCAACAAGTAAAACTAAGCTCACCTAAAACACAACTGTGATTTTTAACAGACAAAAACAAATCGTCAAGTTTCCAACAAATAAAGCCACAAAGCAAAACAAAGTCATGTGTTTTCAACGTATTTCCAATTTACCAAACAAACAAGTCAAGTTTTTCCAACAAATACGACCAACTTGTCCTTAGATATAGCAAACCAAGCCAAAATATAAGACAGTTTTATTTTAAAAAATGCATCAAGTTTTTTTTCACAAGCAAAACTAAGGCCTTTAAAAACAGAATTAAAATATTTAACACATAAGAGCAAGATGTCAAGTTATCCTTAAAAGTAAAAGTAAGACCACGTTTTCTGGCAAAATGATTGCATATTTTCTTCAATAATATCATTTTTCCTTTACAAACCAAGTTATACAACTACTACCAAAAAAAGTTATTACACAAGCCTAGTTATGCTGATGAATGAAAACCAATTTAATAAACAAATAAAACCAACATATGAAGTTTCCCTAAAATAATGGCAGGTTTTTCCAACAGATTTTAAGTTCTCTTAAGTTCTAACAGATAAAACCAACATTACCAGAATGAAAAACCAAGTTAACACATTTTTCCTGAAAACAAAAACGGTTCCTTACATGTGAGGTCATTTTTAAAAAAAGAT
The DNA here is from genome assembly GCA_037902135.1 of Cetoscarus ocellatus. Taxonomy (NCBI): domain Eukaryota; kingdom Metazoa; phylum Chordata; class Actinopteri; order Labriformes; family Labridae; genus Cetoscarus; species Cetoscarus ocellatus. The sequence continues at coordinate 703,961 of JBAMNC010001443.1, forward strand.
AAAAGTTATAAAATTTTCCATAAGACTAGGTTTTTATTCACAACTAAAATCAAGTTTACACCCCCCAAATAAAATAAAATCAAGTTTTTCCCAACAGCTGTCCTGTCTTTCTGAAAACACAAACAAGCTTCTCTAACAAATACAACCACATTTTCTACCAAATGAAAACCAACAAAACAAAGTTTCAGAATAGTTTTCCATACAAATAATATGTTTTTACTCACAAGTAAATTCAAGTTTACCTGAAAAATAAAATATAGTTTTTAAAACAGCTGTCATGTTGTCCTGAATAACAAACCAAGCTTCTCTTTCTAACAAACCGAAGTCATCACGCTTTGCAAACAGATGTGATCTTTTTTTTTCAGAAGTTTAATGAAGTTTTCCTGGAAAAAGTCAGACTTTTCTTACAAATGTCATGTTTCTAACACATTTCTCTGAATAAATAAAGTGTCGTTCTTTTAGCAAGTTATAGTCTTCTTTAGAAATATTTTAGTTTCCTTCCAAAAGAATAACAATCTGTAAAAATCAAGTTTTCTCAAAAACAAAACAAAGGCACTCACCAAATATGATCCACTAATGAAGATTAAAGACCAGTTCTAAAAGTTTCTCTCTTAATAATTAATCAGGTTACCTTAAAAAGTATATCAACTTCAACAAATTAAACTTTTTGCTCTACACTAAAATATTAATTTTTAAAAATGTCAAGCTCTCCTCACAAACTTTTTCTTCCACATAAAATCAACATATCTGTACAAATAAAACTAATTTTTCTTCTTCATGTGTTTATTTTATTTACTAATAAAAAAGCATTTCAATACAAAGAACCAAAATCATACATAGAAAGGAGCAGAGAGGAGAATAATCTTATAAGATCCGTCTATTTTTTGCTAAAACCCTAATTTACAGTGTACATAATGAAAGAATTTTACAAACTAAGCAAAATAACAAGTTTTTTGAGTATATTTTTTAATTTTCTTGAGTGAAAAAAAAAAAATATATATATTATAATTCAAATCATTTGTTACTGGAAAACTTTTTCTTAAAAATGTCAAGCTTTTATAACAACCAAGCAATTAACAAATAAACCAACGTGTTCTGACCGATATCAAGTTTTTAATATCAGGCTGTCCTGATGTTTATGTCTATTGTTAACTATGATATTATCTGTAGACCAAAGTTAACAAAGTCGAAGGGCAAACAGGTTTGTTCCCTCAATTGTCCATGGATAAAACTTTTAATTACTTGAAGTTGGGATAACTTAGTATCTAAAATAAAAATGATAGAAACAAGCAGATACATTAAAGCTAATTCAGATTTTAAAGCAGAGTTAAAATGGCCGACAGGTGGGTTCATTTGATGATTTTTATTAAAAAAATGACCTGAATTCTTCACACTTTTCCATCATAAACAAGAAACCTCAGTTTGTATTTGGTGTAAATCCTGATTTTCAGTATCTCCTCTGTCTCTGTGTAGCAACCACCCAGTAAATAATTCCCTTAAATTACTTTTTTGACTCGTCCGTCTTTTTCAGCAGTAGACATCTTGTGTCAACAACAGTAGATATGAATCAGAGGGGAGCGTGTAAGCCGTGCAAAGGAGCGAGCGTGGAGTACCGCACATGATGGGATGAGTGACTTTCACTCGCCCCGCTGAAAGGTTAGGCTTTTCCCTCTGCCGGTATCTTTTTAAAAGAAAACATGTCTGCCGTTTGATAACTGCTTGACATTTGACAGTCTTTTCAGACCAATCAGACGAGTGTTTTCTATTTTTCATGTTTGCCGTCTGGAGCAGAAAAACCTCCAGTATTGTCATTTTCCTCAAGCCTTTCAAAGGCACTGTTTGGCCACAGCTATCAACATCAGATACCGACATGTTGTGCTCTTCTTTCCTTTCATTCGTGTTTATTTCTCGCTCTTTTTTACGACCTAACACAGTCTGCCGAGACCTCATCGCTACCATCAGAGCTGAACTCCAGAAAAATCACTCTCCGGTGTCAGAAGTGTCAGACACCTAACCTTAGAGCTGCAGCGGCTCGGCCGGCTGCACTCAAGCACGCCATCTTTTTAATCCTTTGGGGCATTGTCCCTATATCTGCCTTTACAGGATGTGCCTTACTGTAAATTATCAACTGTGCGTTATCTTGGAGGAAATGCTCTGAGCTGGAGGGAGCCAACAAAGCCACCAGTCTCTCTGGTTACATAATTCATGTCAGCCATATTCAAATAAAATTTATCACATTGTCAATCATGAAGAAGCAAACGTGTGTGTGAGCTGATAACTCTGAAGTGATAAATTAATAACGTCCTATCATGGGAGCATGTGAATGAGCGTGTTTAGTCATTCTGTTTGACAACAGAAAGACGGTCCGTGGGGTAGAAATCAGATTCCACTCTTCTCACAGATATTGTTCCCTCCTCTCGATGATTTAAAGATGGAGTCTCGCTCAGGCAGCAAAGTGGCTCAAAGAGTACTCCGAGCTGAAGTAACTTTTGTTTGGCCGTAAACCAGAGGAACGCTCGCTCAAGGAGAAGTGAAGAAGAGAGTGGTCTGGGTGTCCTTGGGTTTAAGAGGGAATTGTTTATTGAGGTAAACACTGGTTATGACTTCTGAATAAATTGGAGAGCCTTGAAAACAGAGGAGCTCCATATGTTTGTTTATTCATCTGTGAGATGTTCTTGAGCTCCTCTTTTATGGCGTTTCAAGGATACCGCAGACATCTTAAAAAACAGGAATAATCAGACAGAACCTAATTTTTCCTCGACGCCGAGCTTTCTGTTTTAGAATCAAAGACATCGCAAACTCTGAGGAGGAGAAGAAATCAGCATGAAGGGTATTTATTGATCTTAGGAAAGAATTTGATATGATCGATCATGACGTTTAATGCTGGAAGAGCCAGACATGACGAAAAGGGAAAAATTTAATAATAATAATAATACATTTTATTTAAAGGCACCTTTCATGACACTCAGGGACACTGTACAAGATTGAAACAACAATAATACAATCAACAATAGAACAGTAAAATCAGCAAATCAACAGGTTATGACAGGTATGGGGATGAAGTGGTTTTTGTTTAGGATGACCATATTCTGAAAACCCAAAAAGAGGACCCTCAGCAGCATGTGTTGCATCCTGATGCTCAACATCTTGATAGGCAGGTACATTGGAATAACACCAGTGGTCCAGTGCAGCGCTTTATTATAAATATTAACCCTTTTACTACTATGAATAAAAATGGCCGTCTGGTCTTTTTTGCCTTTTTTTTCAATAAATGTGTCAGAAAATGCCCTTTGAGTAAATTATTTGCACCTATTTTCAGATAAAAATAAAACATTCTGGCAAGTATTTGTCATTGTTAAGTTGTAAATGTTTAAAACAGAGTTTAATAATAAGAAAAGAAAAAAAGAGATTTGAATTTTCCACAGGTTCCTCTTTATAAACAATTCTAAATGTACATGTACAACACTTTTGAGAAGACAAAACAGAAATTCAACCTATTTTATATTATTTATATCATTATATTATTTAACTATTTATGAAATCCATAAAACACAAACTATGAGGAAAAAGACGATGACAAAAAAAGATGAACAAGGCGAAAATACAGCAAAAGAACGGCAAGAAAACACTCCAGAATGATACTAATGTCATTATTACCTCCGCCAAGGAGGTTGTGTTGTCGCAGGAGTCTGTCTGTTTGTCTGTTTGTGTGTTTGTCTGTTAGCATGATTACACAAAAACTTCTGGATGGATTTACATGAAGATTTTAACAGAGGTGTGGTTTGGTGCAAGGAAGAAGCCATTACATTTTGGTGCTGATCCGATCCTCGTTCACGTCACAAAAAAACATTGAAGTTTATAACGGCAAATCCCATCTTTTTACGTCATTATGGGAATTGTAGTTTCTGTGCAAACTGACGTCAATGTTTTTTAAGCCTATCACTATGTTTCCCAGCTTCCCTTGCAATGCCAGCAGAGGAGTTCTGCTAACACAAAGGCTAACATTAGCCTGGTAGATCGGCACGTTTTTTCCAACTTTTGTCCAATCAGAGCCATAACTGAGCTGCATACATTATTAACACAGAAAGTACCGATAAACCACATATAAATGACTCACATGCTCTCCGGCTCAGTCAGCTCACTTCCCTTACCCCCCTCAGGCAATCCATCCTTTACCGTAATGTCCATGCACGTCTTTTTCTGTCACCGGCGACAGCTTTGTCCGTAGTAAAGCTGAGAAAACACGGACATTTTAGGTAATTTTATAAAATCTCCCCAGACAGAATTTTATGACCAAAAAGGAGGACATGTCCAGACAAAAGAGGATGTATAGTCACCCTATTATTGTTAAATGGAGTAAGCAGTCCTGAACAGATGAGTGTCGAGTCAGGGTTTAAAGAGGGACAGAGAGGGGAGAGAGCGACTGAAGGTCCTGCTCCCCCGGTGCCGAGGCGGGCAGAGGGCACAGAGAGGTGGGTGGAGGAGGAGGTGGGTGGAGGAGGAGGATCTTGAGTGCCGATGTGGAGGAGGTCGGACAGATGTGGAGGGGAGGGGTTGTGGATGGCCTTAAAGGTGTCCAGGAGGAGTTTGAACTCTATCCTATGCTTGACCAGGAGCCAGTGGAGGTGCTGTAGGATGGGGGTGATGTGATGGTGTGAAGGGGTTCTGATGATGAGTTCTGGACCAGCTGGAGTTTATGGAGGGACTTTTGGGGGAGGCCGAAGAGGAGAGAGTTACAGTAGTCTACACAGGAGGTGACAAGGCTGTGAACAGGAACAGAGGGGACTGTTGTTACGGAGGTGAAAGTAGGCAGACCAGGTGATGTTACTGATGTGAGACTGGAGGGAGAGTGCGCTGTCGAGGGGGAGGGGGAGACCGAGGAGACCGAGGAGCTGTCAGTGGTGAGGGAGAAGGTGTCAACTTTAGATAGTGCAGATTTGGTACCAATGAGAAGGAGCTTTTGTCCCTCACATTTTCTCTCATATTGAGATACACTGGCAGGCCCCATGTGGCCCATAGTCTGCCAGTTGCTCACCTCTGTAAACCAAGCTCAGTTGGTACTAAGGGCCTAAAATGTGCCAAGAAAATACCCCCACACCACCAACAGCCTGAAGTGTTTATACAAGGCTGGTCAGTTGCAGGCCTTTTTTTTTTCTTAGTTACAAAATGTTTTCTAAATTTACAAAGGGACAGGGGTTTCAAAAGTACCAATAAATATTAAAAAATACCATTTAAAAACTTCATTTATATATCTAAACATAGTTATAAAGTGATTAACAAAAGCAAGAAAAAAAGAAAAACAGGATAAAACCTGTCCAATGAAAGGGACATGCTATAAAACATGTCTGGTTACAAAGATTTAAGTAAGAGCAAGTTAAATATAATAAAATATGATATAAAAAAGCATCACTAAAAGTGCCAATCAATCATTTTACTTGAGTATAATAGAAAAAAAGACGAGCAGTTCCGAAGGTAAAGGGTGTCCAAGCTGGTACGAGCAAGGTGTACCTAATAAATTGGTAGGTGAGCGTATATTCAGTAAACTTGGAACTTGAAAAACCCGTATGATCCATCTATAGAGGGAGATCTCCTCCAATGAAAAGACTTCAACATGTGACGAGTGCCTGAATGGATGATTTAAAAAAAAATAAAAAATAAGACACACAGACTTCAGCAGCGATTTCAGCTCTGAAGTCAGCCAGCCAGGTGTCGAGTGTTCGGGAGGAAACGTTTGAAAGAAAAAAAAGAAAAACTTCCAAGAGCGGGAGAGAGAGGGAGTGACTGATTGAGACTTTGGAGCGATTATGAGTAAGAACAATGTGCGCCGGATAAACAAACGTTCACATCTCAGACTGGAAGCCCTAAAATGTTGTTTGAAAGACTTTCTTCCCTCTCGGAGAGCATGTGTTTGCAGCACGGCGCAGACAGCAGCAGCGGCGGCGGCGGCGGGGCCATGTGCACCTCTTCCCCGCTCCGTTTGCTTGTTTGCGCTGCTGTCTAAACGGAGGCATGCCAAACAACTCATTCTCTTTTTCCCTTTCGTTTCCTTTTGTGCGGGGCCAATCTGACCCCTGTCTTGCACCAGGTGTGCATTTCCTTGATCCCGCTCTCCTTCAACCCTCCCCTTCATATTTACACCCCTGCCGCCCGCAATGAATGATTCACTTGGAGAGGCTCCCTTCCTCCATCAGAAAGCTTTGCAACTATACGCTGCAGCCCAGCCTCCACGCCTCTGATCTCGCTATGTTGTGTAACGCTTGAAAAACCCTTGCGTTCTCGTACTTGTTTCTTTTTTTTTTCCACGCTCTCTCTCTTGCTCTTTCTCTGAGTTACATTCAGTATCGACTGTTTATGCTTTTTAATGTTGTGGAGAGGGCCCGGGGCTTGCGGATGGGGGAAAAGCGCTCTTCTTGACACACTTACGCCCCCGTAGTGAACTCTAGCTCCCAGCACTCTAGCAAGTACACAGACCTTCTTTCTTTTTCCTATCTCCCGCCCTCCCTCCGTCTCTTTTCGCTCCCTCTTTTCTTTCTACAACTGGGAGCTCCTCTGAACATCAGCACCCCGCGTTGCTCCACTCCAAAGATCACCTTATGGAAGATTAAGATGCTCAAATGCTCAAGCAAAATATTTACACAATAACTCCCCCCGTCTCCTCGTTGGCATCAAAGCCGAGGCGGTTGGAGTTGAGTGGAGTGATCTCAGGAGGGTGTTAGAGGGCGCCAGAGAGTGCAACAGTCACCTCTGTGCAGGGAAGGCCTCGGTCAAACCTGACAGGGAACAAAAGTGATCTCTCCATCTTCAGGTCCTGCATGTGTCTTCCATCTGTCGGCCCACCTTCAGATCCCCTTTTGACTCACACTCTCTTTCGCACACTCGCTTCTCCGATCGATGGGCTGAAAGCTCTCCAGCCCGGTTGTGATGAAGAGCTTCTTCCAAAGATGATGCTTTATATGAAAACGCAGACTTGAGTAGTGATTTGTCTGCGGGTATATTTAACTCATCTGACTGCCAGAATATTGTTTCCTTCCTTTTGTTGAGAGGCTTCATTTCGAGTGGGTATTCTCAGAAGATCAGCGAGGAAATAAATTGCAGCTTACATGCTCAAAACAGCCAGACCAGGCAGCCATATGTTGAAGGCTGTAGGCAGCGAGGGTCGGCCAAGACTCGGGACCTCCTCTGCGAATCAACGCGAGGAAGTGCCATCGTGCTAATGCAGAGCGACAGCCTGCCACTCGCCGAAAGGCTGGCATCTGCTCTTTGTGTCGACGCTAGTGATGGGCGAAACCTAACTTTCCCAATTCGAAACAATGCTGATGCTTTTTGCTGTAAATTTTAGATTTATTTTATTTTTATTTATTTATTTGGATCCCCATTAGCTACTGCCTACGCAGCACCTACTCTTCCTGGGGTCCACACATTAAAACACAATCCACAAAATACATCAGTGACATTCAAAATGCTCTGAAAATTAAGACAGGAAATAAAGACAGTCTTTGATGCCCGAACATCAGGGTATATGTACATCAATTAAGAAATTATAATTTAAAACAATTTTATAAATGAATAATTCCACTTACAACAGTGCATTTGGACAGAACAAAACTATCATTTTATTATTTCTAAGATAATTACACTGTTCTCCATGTCACTTTAAGTTATACATTGGACAGACTGTTAACAAAGTTTACAAAGTGCTTTAACAGACTAAACAAAAGCAGAAAAGGCAGATCCATGAGCACAATAAAATCAACAATCAGGTCAATCAGAGACCGAAAGAGTCAAAGGAAAAGGCACAGAGGGTCATGTTAATGAAAACAACAAAAGGAAAGAAAATGGTAAACTGGTGAGAGGGAGACAGCTGACGTATTTGTTTTATAAATAATAAGGAGACAGTAAGACAATTGATAGATATTAGGTTTATAGATACATAAATTGATAACAGTTGATATATAATAGATGACGGCATCACATCAGGAGATGGAAAAGGAGAGGGTAGATAGAGGATGAGTAAAAGAGAAAAGATAAATAAAAACATAAAACAAAATAGAAGAGAAATACAATAATTAAAGAGGAAGTATATTAAAAACATGAAAATATGGTGAAAACAGGACTAAAGTGATGAGAAACCAGTGAGGAGAGTAAGAACAGAAGAGTTTTAAAATAGTTAAAGAGGTAATTGTAAAATAAATATGTAGATAACATAAATAGCTAACATGGATAATAAACAAGTATGTGAGCAATAAAAGGATCATGTAAAAGCAATTCTAAAAAGGTGTGTTTTAAGATGTGATTTAAAAGATGTAAAGATAATCTTGACGGCATTAGATATTTCTTAAGTCTTTTTTACTGGTTAAACTTGTGATCTCTGATGGAAAACTATTCCCCATTTTCATACCTCTATACAAAACATGCTTTCTCCTGCTTTGGTATTTGTGTGTGGCAGTGCAAAACAACCTCTGGAAGCATGCTTTGTGTTGAAAATGTGTCCATCCCCACTGTAATATAACAGATATTAATACAATCATCTCCTAAAATGGAGACCCTGTTGTTTGTCAAGTCAAGTCAAAGTTTATTCCTAAAGGACAAACACATGCCAAGCCTGCACCTCGCCATTCATCATTCCTGTTGACACTTCAAGCACCACCAGCAACGTCAACCCTACTTCATTCGTAGGTGTTCACATGCAATTATTACTATTATTTCTAAAGGACGTTTAAAAACAACCTCCAAGTGCAGTAGTGAGTAATATTCCCAAGGAAATATCTGCAAATTTCTGGACAAATTCTTCAAAGATATCAGAAAGAAGCAGACAGAAAGGTCTCCAGTATGATTGTGAGAGATACAAAATACCAAATACCAAATCAAATGTTGTCGGAGTTCAAATGAAGAGGACGTTAAAGGGGAAAGTGCACAAGTCTCAATGCAAACTTCAAGCACCTCATGTGTTAAAAACAATCACAAGAACAACAATGTTCTTATACAGCAGGGTAAGTCGATATATATTGTTGAAATTGAAATTAATGTTAAGTTAGCTTTCATAATCGTTGTGTTTGCCCATTTCTAGGACGTCAATTCACAAAATGCTAAAAGATGTCAGTATGCCAGAACTTGTCTCTGTTACTCGTATTTCTATTGCTCAAATATTACAGTGGCTCAAGGTTTAACAGAAGTAACCTACTATTGAGACGTCTTTGTTTGCTAATGTTATCTTACCTAACACACTGAGCCATGTTTAGCTAACATTAGTTAACACCGTACTTTAGGACAAACGTAGGTGTTCTTGTGCTTTATCCACACCCGGCATTTTTCTTCTTGGGCTTGGGGAAGGCAAAAAAATCGACACCACCCTCCAAACTTCTCGGATATCGGCTGTCAGACGTGCTAGTCCCATATGCACACTGCTGTGACGTCTTGTTTTCTGCCGAAAGCTTGGCAGGCCTCTCATGCATAGTTACGGTTGCTAACGTAGGATTGGACAGTAGCCGTTTGTGGGAGGGGCTTAGCGTAGGGTCAATTCTTCTTTTTTTCTGTCATAGTCCTTAAATGTATATTATACTGCCCTTTGTCCTGTTGTATCTTGATTTAACAGCTGCATGGACCATCTCTTACTCCTTTTTTGTCTCTACAGCATGAGGAGACACAACTTCTCCTGTTGGTTTTCCATGCTGACAAAATATTTATCACTAATAATCAAGACTTATTTGAAGAGACTGCACCAAGATGTTTGGGAGAGTATTGGTGTGCAGGGAGGAGAAGGCCTAAAGGAGCATAAAAACACTGAGTCCTTGTCTGTGTGTCCATCTGTGCAGAGAGCAAAACCAAGCCTTGATACCCGTGATGACCACCTTCAGATCCCCTTTTGACTCTTTCACACACTTACTTTGTTGATCGAAGAGCTGAAATCTCTCTGGCTCTGTAGATGATGCTTGATATGAAAACAAAGACTTGAATAGTGATTTTTCTGCTGGTATATTTAAGTCCTGTTTCCTCTCATCTGCCTGCCAGAATATATCCCTTCCTTTTGTTAAGCTGCTTCATTTCGAGTGGGTATTCTCAGAAGAACAGAGAGGAAATAAACTGCAGCTTTCGTGAACAAAACAGCCGGACCAGGCAGCCATATGTTGAAGGCTGTAGGCAGCGCGGGTCAGCCAAGTGTCTCGCTCAAGACTCGGGACCTCCTCTGCAAATCAACACGGTGAACGCGATCTCGAATCAACGCAAAGTGTCGTGGCACGCCTGCAGCTAATACAGAGCGACAGCCTGCCGCCCGCTGAAAGGCCGGCGTCTGCTCTTTGTGTCGACGCTGATACTCGTGATGGCCATCTTTAACAGTCTCCGGCGCGTGTGGGCAGCCGGTGTATTATCACTGGATTCTTCTTCTTCGTTTTCGTCTTGTGTGTCCCTGCTGCTTTGATATCCAGTGATTGACTACTCACTGGCATTTTCAAGGGAGGAAGAGAAAAAAAAGCGGAAACTTCAAGTCCCGCTCCTCTTTTAAGTCCTCGTTCATGTGCTTAAAGAGCATTTCATGGTCAAAACTTGCGTTCAGGCGCCTCTTGTTCTGGAGGCAGCTGCTAATGGAGTCGGTTTGAAGGCTGTTTGGAGTGTGTTTAATGAACACTGGTACACAGTCAGATCCATCAGCGCCCGGCTCTTTGGCGGTGACAACCGGATCCTGTAATGTCGATGTTTGGAGATAACGCTACAAATTAAACAAGCACATCTGTCCCGACGCGCCCACAGGGGAATATACGTTACAGTTCACGAAACAATGAAATCCAGCCCCATCCGCAGGATAGATAGCTCTGATAAGGGACGCTAAATGGGACTGTAATGCGAAAAAAGCCAGGGGTCTGCTTCTGCTCCTTCATCACTGAGCCTGGTGACAGACCAAAGAGGATGCAGACAAAGGGAGAGAGAGGCTGCGGTGGCTCATGGAGGAGGGGGACAGCGCCGAACCCCCCCTCCTGCCCCTTAATGAAGACATCATTATGAGTAAATGACATGAGGCGGTTGGTCCTGTTCCACTCCTGGCCCCCCTGAGGACTCTTTTGCCCCTCTTTGCAGCCTGCTCCCATCCTGCTTTGCTGCTGGCCACAGGCCTTCAGAAGCCCGGGCTGCGACTCAAAGAGACGGACGCTCGCACATTATTGATTGGACACTCGATGAAAGGTCACGGGGGCCCCGCCACACACACACACACATACCTGGGGGATCAGCAGAACTTGCAAACAAGCTTATCATTCCCTCCCTTGTCCACCGCACACACACACGGCAGCTCCTGAATGGCTGACAAATGTCAGAATGGCTTGTATGGGATTTTTAAGGAAAATTATTTATTAATTGAACTGGTTAATTAGGTCCCTGAGGCTTGCACGCTAATTGAGAGCCACAGAGCTGGCGAGGAAAGAAAGCCAAAACAAAAGCGATGGCTCAAACAAACAGACAATCACTCGAGAACTGCTAACTCTCACACTCAGGCGCCCATAAATTAACGAGAAAATAAACAAACAACTGTTTACATTTTTTTCTCTTCTCGGGTTTCCCCTTTCCCTCGCATAATTTTGTGACCTGCCAAATGTTCTCCTCTTCTTGATGTTCCAGCGATGGAGAGAGACGCGCAGCCACTGAAATCTGCCACATTGCACAAAGCATCTGTCTCCGAACAGCACCCTGCATTCATTAAGTTTGCACCAATTAGCAGCCATAGCTCATAGCACAAACATCCATTTGTGCCTCCCACTTTGAAAAAATCTTCCTAAAGTGAGCGTGTCCCTCATCGTGCCCTTGTGTCACCCAACTTTATCTTCACAAAGTCTCTTCTTCTTGCATAATTAGAGACGAAACCCATTTCTTCTCCTATCTTCTCCCAGGCTCTGTCTTTGTCCCTTTTTATATCGCGCTCGAGTGCACCTTGAGAGCGAGCGCGCTTTTGTCAAGAAATCACACCAAGGTTGTCTGAAAGACTTATGAGATGGAGTCATAGGCGGAGGTTGGTTCGGGGGGGACCAGAACACAGGGAGAGCGAGGCGCGCTGACACCTTCGACAGTTACACCTGTTTCAACAATTATCCTGCTCTCTGATAAGAGCTGAACTCCTTGGATGTGTGCTTCGTCGAGTTAACTGAAAGTTTTCATTGGTGACAAACTCCTGTGTGCTCCAACTTCCAAGCCCCAGTTTCAGAGCATTTGAAGGTTGGGTTATTGTGAAGTAAGACGGGCTGATGCTGAACTGTATAAATAGATCTGTAAAGCTTTTTGTGTTTTAATTTAAAGTGTAACATGAGCACATAAGGTCGATCTGTGGAGCAGACTTTAAAGAAACATGGAGTTTAATTGGTAACCTGACTACAGTATCGATTCTCCGTGTCGAATGATGGATGATTTAGTGACTTCTGGTAAACACGGGTGTTGACAGTGAAAATCTGGGTTTAAAGTGTTTTATGGGGCGTATATTTCCAATTATAAGACAAGTTATGGGTTTTTATTTCAAACTTTCTTCTGTTACAGACGTTCATACAAACAAAACAAAGTTACACACAGTATTTATCAGTCGTCTAACCAGATTTACAGAGTTTTTGACCCCTAAGGTGATGAGAATGAATGGCCTGAAATTGCAAACTTCTAATTACATGAAAAGTGATGCATTTTTCTGATATATTGGGTGAATTCTCGAAAAAAATTGCACCACAGAAGTCAAAACGCACTCGACTTCAAGTGGCTTTGACTTTGATAAAACAGAAACTAAAAGGGTAATTCTGTAAAGCAAAGGAGAACTTGTTGAGCTCCGTCTTTGATTTTAGGAGCTGAAACTGTCCCACAGCTGCTTCAGGACGAACAGTTACAGCTTGAGTTTCACCGTCATCATACTGCAGCTCCAACTCTATCCTCACCAGTGGTAATTTTGCACTTTTTTATTTAGTGTAAGTTATAGTCTTTTGCTTAAATTTTTTTTTTTAGTTTTAGTCAAAATTTAGTCATCTAAATTGTTTTAATTTTAGTCTAGTTTTAGTTGATGAAGTTTCACAACATTTTAGTCGATTAAATCTACTGTAAAATTTAGTCGACTAAAATATGAAGTGTAAAGGGTAAGACATTTTTTATGTTTCCTTGAATTTCTGAAGTCATGTTTCACACTTGGATAAAATGAAACGTCCAATAACCTTTTATTGAATGCTAGTAAAGTTTTAATGTACAAATGAGCAGAAACAAATTGAACTTTTGTGTGAAATGCAGTCACCTTTATTTAGGCTACCTGGCAGAGCATCTCAGTTACAATACCAGAACTGACAACAAACAGTGAACCTGCTCTACATGAATATATCAATTCATAAAGAGAGGAGCTCTGATTGGATCGCTCCACAACTTATCCCACCACCACCAAGCTAAGGCAGCTGTGATTGGATGTCCCTCTTAACTCATCCAACCTTTCCACACAACCAAAGTAGCTGTGATTGGATATATTCCTAACTTGTCTCTACTTTCTACATGACCAAATTAGGTCTGATTGGATTAAGTCTCTGTCAGACATTTTAGTCTAGTTTTTATCTGTTGATGAAAATGTCAGTTAATTAAGTTTTAGTTTTTGTCCTTGTGCACTTGTTTTTATTAGTTACTGTCTTTTTTTATTTTTTTTATTTAACCTTTATTTAACCAGATAATTCCCAATGAGATCAGGATCTCATTTACAAGTTCATTTTCTTTTAGGCCAACTTCCACAAAACAGGAATGTCCCAAAACCAGTTTTGTTAAAAATTTCCCTGCTTTCCCTGACAGGGTCTTGGCAGGTCCTTGACGTGGCCTGCCCACCCTGATGGTAATAAATTGTCAGTTCTTGGGCAAGTTTGTGTGAATTTGTGTTGTAAAGTTTGTTCTGTTGATTCAGCAGCTGCTCTAATAAACAAGGAGAATGTTGAGGTTATGTCATCTTGTGAGGGAAATCATGTAGACACCCTGCAAATGCATGAATTAGTGCGGTTTTAATGGAATTTAAGTGGATTTTCAGTGGCTGGAAATTGGCTGGTGACTGGCTGGAAGTTGGCAGGCAGCTGCATGGAAGGGGAAAATTGAAAATGTTGGAGTTTTATGTTGTTTTATGTAGTTATAACTAGTTTTATTTAAACTCCTCAAAAAGTTTGGAAGCATTATTTGGATGATTATTACTCCCCTTTAATAACACTCATTGATTTGTATTCTATATCATTGGAAAGTCTGATTAGTCACCTTTACAACCAGGTACAACTTGTAAGGATCGTGTTTCTGTGGAATGAGAAAAGCAGCTAAATGTGTGGAGAGTGCCCAGGTGTTGTCTTCCTGGAATACTAATTTACAGTGTGTCTTTGCCTTTAGCAGTATCTTGGTCCTAAGTTTGTAAATGGTACCAGGGCTGATGCCAATTAATCCTGCCACCCTGTGCACCAGAACAGCAGCTTTCAGGTGCAGGGGATTTGGACACATTTTAGGGCACAACCCACATGTTTGGCTGTGTTGCTCATTCCATGAGTGCATAATCCTTACAAGTTGTACCTTGTTGTAAAGGAGACTAATCAGACTTTCTAATAATAAGAAATACAATATCGATTGGTGTTATTAAAGTGGGGTATAGTTTTAAATGTTAAGAGTGACTAAATATGGTTTTCCATCTGGGTTTACACTGGATTTAAAGACCACCAGCTAGACTTTGTACTGGTTTTGAAGAGTCTCAACTGGATTTACACTGAATTGGATTGGTAACAAAAGGGTTTTCACTGTTTTAAAAGAGAAACTAGCAGTGTTCACCGAGCAGGAACCTCCACAAAGCATTTCTGACATTGTTAGCTGTGTTATTATTAATTTAGAAAATTTCTTTATTGCACAGTCCTTTAGAAATCATGGATCCACATTTGGATTTGGATAACCACTTGCAGAGATATGGAGAGAGATGGATGCAAGATGAGGCCGTCCGTTAGCATTTGCATTGTGGGTAAAAGAAAGTGAGGTAGACTGGTCCAGTTTTTCCCTGTGTAGTCTACTATATGGGTAATTCTGTCATACTGCGGATTTTGCAAATGTACGCCCACTAAACACCACATCTTGTCAAACTCAGCTCTGCTAGTATTTGCTTGCAGTTTCAATAACAGCACTTGGTTGCAGTTTATTAGCAGCCATACTTTTTAAAAACATAATAATGCTTTAAAACTCAAAATGAGGGCGATACTAGATGCATTTTATGTTGCAAAATGAGATGTTAAAATCTTGTATGCATTTGTTCATCTCAGTTAATCACAAAAGCTGTTCTGAAATGCTGTAGACTTTTGTCCATGAGAAAATGTCAACTCACTTCCATGTTTTATGACTCATTCCTGCACCACTTTATAACATTTTTTAAAGATTATGAGTAAATTAAGTCGTGCAAATTGAGGCTATTTTTGACATTTTGGCCCTCCGGCATCAAGAATAAATTCAATGCCTCTACCCAAAGTTTCCTGCATCCTATATTGTCTCCCTCTTACAGAACATGTATGCGGTTACAGCACAGATTGTGTTGACATGTTCTTGGTGTGAAATCTGGCAAAAGCGTCTCACATTGTAATTCTAATCATCGTAGTATGTTGCAGCCTCTGCTAAAGGTCAGCATTTGATATCAGGGGTAATTCTGAGGGCCTTTTAAAACAGCCCTCCTTAACATTCATAAGCACACATGACCCCGTCAGCAAGAGCACTATCACATTATGATTACCCGCTTAACAGTAGTGAAAAATCCCCCCCTGCTCCCCCCCACCACCACGTAAACTCTGCCTCTGACCTGCATTTCCTCGCTCTTGAGGGACCGCTTTCGCTCTGTCTCGAAAGGGAGAGTTGGCTGATGGGGCACCGGGGTCAGATGCTATTGAGCGATGCTTCAAATAAATGTATGAATAAATTACTCCATAAATGAATTGCTGGACTGAAATCACTGGAGAACACCAAAGATTTGAACTTTATCGAGTAGTTGTAGTAGAAAAAGAGGAGCGAAAAATTCAGAAGCTGATCTTTCTCTCCGCTCAGAAGAAGACAATTTAAATTTCTCAGCAGAAAAGAGCAGTTTTGGTTGATTAATAAAAAGATCTACTGACACACAAGAAGGAGACTTAAAGACTAAATGTGCAGCTGTGTGGAGAATGCAGAAATCTCTAAATTAGTCTCCTATTTGAGTTTGATCAAGAAAAAATCAATGGTGATGGTAGAGGAGCCAAGAGGAGGCCCAAAAGTCACATGAAGGCGTAGCAGCAGCTTTAGAAATAAGACAGGAGCTCAGATGCTGCTCTTTGGTTCAGACAGATTATTTGAGGGGGTTCATTCATCAGATCAGGACATGCCCATCATCATAGGGTTGGGAAATACATTTAGTTTGAAGACATGTTATGCTTAAAACAGATAAAGGGCAAGACAGTTCTGTTTATATCAATGTAATATGTGTTGATAAAACCAAAAATAGTTCCCAGGCCTGATGCTCGATTGACTTTGTTGAGAGTTGAAACACAAACAGTGATATTCTCTCTGACCACAGGGTGATCGGACTGAAATGTGAGACTTGATAGGCAGGCTGTCATATTTAGTCTATTCTTGTTTTTTTAGGGTATTAAAATGATACAAAAAAACTAGAGTCACTCCAAGAGCCGGACCTCCACCAACACATTTCCAACATTCACAGCTGAGTTTATCAAATTCTTGAAAAATGTTCGACTGCGCAATGTGAACCAATCCTTCAAAAAATTCTGCATCTGTCTTCAGATCACCACCAAAATGTAGTTATGTCTCTCTTGTGTCATTAAAAACATTCCCTGAAAATTTCATCCAAATCTTTCGAGAACTTTTTGAGTTATTGTTAAAAATGGGGAAAGATGCCTAATCTTTAAAAAGTTCCTGGATTCAGATCACCACCAAAATTGAATCACTTCTTCCTTGTGCCATGAAAGGAAGAAGAAAGAAGTGAGCAGATTGACATATCTAATTTGCATCTCATATAATCATAGTTCCAAGATCATCTGGGATGCACCATAAGCCTGTCAGAAATGCCTTGATGGACTTTTCTACTCTCTGAGCACTTCTAGTTACAGATGCAACCATGTAATTTTCCAGGTAACCAATAACAGAACTTTCAGACTTGTTCCTCCTAGCAGGATTTATTCCTTTCAGGAAATCGAAGGATTAGGAAGGGTTAAAAACTCAGAGGGTTGGGAGGGGAATTTAGGGATGGTATTGAGGTGAAAGACCCTGATGTTTGTGTTAAAAAATGCAGATAATCCAGGTAAACTCCAGAAATGTTCAGGGTTTGTATGCATTTGTGATTTGAGTTAGTATATATGCTTGTGAATTTATGGACAACAAATACCCATTAATGACATAAAAAGTAATTAACCTTTTTCTTTTTTAATTTGAGTATAAGGTGAGAAATAAAAGTATATATGAGAGCAATCAATTGCTTTTTTCCTTTGTAGATTTGCAGGCACACACTTTGAGCAAATACTCGCATTTATGAAAGTAAAATAAAATGGTGGCGCCTTTATTAACAAATGGAAAATGTATGGAGTGAGTGGATCCAAAAGGTAGAGAAAACACACATAATGTCAGACTCATGCAGTCAGTGCCACGTTGAGTGAATTATTCTGTCGTTTCCTTTGTACCCGCTGACTGTGTTCATGCCTGAGGCCAAATTAAAGGCAGCACACGTATAGGAGCCAGGCGGCGTACACAACACTGTTTTCTTTCTCCTTCAGGTCTTTGAAGTCCCTCAATCCAAAGGCTGCTACATATGTTACAGATCCAGTAGATCGGCCAGCACAGCTTGCCGCGCATGTTCGATCTTGGATGTATGTCGTCGATTCATTCGCGTCCCACAAACTGCGAGTGCCAGGTGCACAATGTGAGGCGTGGAACAATCAAAAGATCTTTGCCACGGCTGCCGTTGAAGTTGCTGGTTGTTCACAATCCTCACATGACGAGTCAGACCTGGATCCCATAAAGGATGATTTGTAAACACAGTTGGACTCAATTTATGCATGAATTGAAGGCAGATTGAGCCTCATTTACAAGCTGCAGCCCCATCTTTGGCTTAACCTACAGTGTGAGTTTGTATGTAGGGAGTGTAATATGCATGAGAAGGCCAAGATTCATGTTTTTGGATGGAGCAAATAGTGGTGGCTGTCTGCCAGAGGCAACAAAGTTCTTTCAGCAGGTCCAAACATTACCATATGGATGGAGACTATATTTGATTTTTTAACTGAAAGAGGGTTTTTATATAGACTACAAACCTCAAATTATATCAGTGAATTTCAGTGTTTCTGGAGCCTAAGTGAGAGAAAGAGGTCTCAGAGTTCTTCAACATTTTATGCATGAACTTTGCACTTTTGAGAGTGAATGTGCTTTGTCTGCAACTTTAAAACAAAGTACCAGTGCACAAGTAAAGGGAATAAATAAAGACACTTCGAATGTTCCCCTTCAGTTTGTCATCAGTCTTTACGATGACACGAGCAGTTTAAATATCACAAGAGGGTGAAACATAATTTACAGGAATTTATATTTCTATGAATTCGTCATTAACCAGGCGGCATGGTGGTGCAGCAGGTCTGCCTCACAGCAAGAAAGTTGAATCCCTGTGTCAATGCCTTTCTGTGTGGTGTTTGCATGTTCTCCCTGTGCATGCACAAGCTCTCTCAGGGTACTCCGGCTTCCCAAAAACATGCTTATTAGGTTGATTGCAAAAACTCAGATCTAGGCAAGTGTGTTTATCTATTTTTGAGTCCAAAATATCCAAAACACTTATTCTAATCCACATTTACTTAACCAGTCGAGATGAATATCTTACTTTAAGGACTGAAAGACAAAAATAAAGCATTGAATTGCCTGTAATGAAGAGAAAATATCTGCCAATGAAACAAAGAAAGTTTGACTCAATGAGGGTCTTAAATTCAGGCTTGATATCTGCTCAAGTTAAATTTGTCTTGTCTGATTGGCATATTATTTTGCTTATTACATGCAACTCATGCCTTATTTTTAGTTCTTATATCTTCAAATAAAATCTGAAATCAGACATGTCAGGAAATTAAGGATTACAATATGTCTAGTGAGATTTTTCTCTCTTGAAATTGGACATATACTTTCACCTAGAGTTTTTTTAGTGCAAATTGCTCTTAGGTTTGAGTGTGAATGGTTGTCCGTCTCTCGATGTAGCCCTGTGATTGTATCACTGGTTCCCATCTTTCAAAAAACATGTGAGCTGTAACCTTGCAGTGACCTTTTCCATGATTAAGAGCTTCAACTCTGGGGGGCAGCGGTCTCAACCAGGAGCTGTTTTTTTGCTATAAAAAGCAAAGTTCTTAGTGAGGAAATTAAGTCCCTGTTATTACTATTATCAGGTACTATACCCAGTATAGCGAGTGAAGAATTTAGAGGAACTTCGATGCCCAAAATTTGTTGAATTTCCTTTTGAATATCCTTCCAGAAATAAACAAGCCCTGGGCAATCCCAAAATATATGTGTGTAGTTCTCAATTAATCCACAACCCCCCCAGCACAACTCGGATGTATTACTTTATATGGAAGTGATAGAAGGAGTATTAAAGTAACGCATCTTGACCTTCCAGTCAAACTCTCTCCACATTGAAAATAACCTGTCTATTTCTGATATTTATCTCATAACTCATGCATTTCCTTGCCTTTATTATGCATAATAATCATGTTAATTTTTGGACCCTTCACAGAAATATCACCTTTAATACTAATATTTTTGTCACTACTCTGGAACAAGAAGAAACTAAAGAGCACAGCTTGACAGCAGCCACAGTGTCATCATGCTCAGTATAATTAAAGGAGGTGCTCTGAGTCTTTAGCTGATGAAGATAAAAAAAAATGCTCATCATAGCAAGGCCTCTCAGTCCCAATCCCCCTCAGACTGTCACCCATCGATCTGTGCTTGTTATTGACATGACACCTGCCGAGCGCGGCTTTAAGCTATCGAAAACCGATGTGGCAGATCAAAACTGGGACGCCGGCTTTCATGTTTGTAAACAGTATCGATTTGCATAATAACCTTAAAAATTAGTTGGCGGATTAGGCAAGGACAAACCTGTTTCAGCGTTTGTTATGATGCACGCAGCATATGCCTAATTAGAGAAAGAAACAGAGGGCCGGGTCTGTGATCGGCTCAGAAGACAGGCTGTGATCGGCTTGACAAGTCGGAGCATCGCTGTCAACACCTTTTGGTTTGCTGCTGTTAATGAAAGCCATTTTGCATCGAATAATAAAATAAAAAAACACCTCCAGACTCAGACAAAAGCGCTGATGCGTCACTTTTACATGGATGCAAATTATTACTGGGTGTCACAATCATTAATTCATGAGGAGGCCTTCCATCTCCTGGTGTGTTTTTTCTTTTTTTTACCTGTGCCATGGAGGTGCTCCTTCCTCCACGGTGCCACGGCGCTGAGAGAGATGTCAGCCTCCAGGAGTGACGAGGAGACAGAACTAAAGAAAACAAGAGACGCAGCGCTGCCTCCACCAGACGGGTCCAGTTTAAAAGCTCTGAATTATGTATCTCAGCCGCTGACACAATCACAGGAGAAGTTGTCAGCTTTGAATGTCTCTATTTCTCTGAGACTGTGCTGACCTTGGAGGCTACCAGGGAGCAGTGATTAGCTGCAGATTCCTACAGATGCTCCACCAATGCCAATTATAATCAGACAGAATATTAATGACACGGACAATCAGATTTATCCATCTGCCTTTCATAACAGGAGATTTGCATTCAAGGTCAGGCAATCAGACGGATAATGATTCAATTATTGTTTATTTTAAAGATCCAACAGTATAGAAAAAATACTTTCTAATGTTTTTATACAAGACAATGTCTCCACAGCCTGCCTCAGACTCTCCCCTCACCAGGAATAATTTTAGCCCAAAGGCACAAAAGTCTTAAAACTAAAACTTGTCCAGGCATGTCTGTTTAGCCGCAGTAAACATCAGAGCACAACACAGCAAAGCCGATGCCTCGTCCACTTCTTGCGAATTCAGAAACAGCTCCAGTGTTAATTTTGTTGACTGATTATTTTCGTCATAGTTTTTGTCAGCAACCTTTTTTCCCCTGACAGAAACTAGACAGTAACTAATAAAAGCAAGTGCAAAACTAAAACTAAATTAACTGACATTTTCTTCAGAGGAAAAGTAAGAAGGTTGAATGAGTTAAGACGGACATCCAGTCACAGCTGCTTTAGCTTGGTGGTGGTGGGATAAGTTGTGGAGCAATCCAATCAGAGCTCCACTCTTTATGAATTGATATATTCATGTAGAGCAGGTTCACTGTTTGTTGTCAGTTCTGGTATTGTAACTGAGATGCTCTGCCAGGTAGCCTAAATAAAGGCGACTGCATTTCACACAAAAGTTCAATTTGTTTCTACTCATTTATACATTCAGACTTTACTAGCATTCAATAAAGGGTTATTAGATGTTTGATTTTATCCAAGTGTAAAACATGACTTCAGAAATTCAAGGAAACATAAAAAATGCCTTACCCTTTACACTTCATATGTTAATCGACTAAATTTACAGTAGATTTCATCGACTAAAATGTTGTGAAATTTAATCAACTTAAACTAGGCTAGAATTAAAACAACTTAGATGACTAAATTATGACTAAAACTAAAAGATATTTTAGGCAAAAGACTATAAATTTAACATTGCACAGCTCATGAAGACATACACAAAACCAAAAATCAAATGGAGCCTGAAGAGTGGAATTTTAATTTTTAATGAATGACCTTGAGGTCAAAAACATTAAAAATCTGCCTTTTACTTCCAAACGGTCTTAAATTTGCACTTTGAGAATCTCTTAAAAACTAAATAAAATATTCACTGTTTTGACTGATTTTCATGATTTTTTATTCATCTCTTTGGTCGACTGTTTTACACATTAAATCATAAAAAACTTTTTGATTAAATCGAAGTTTTTTGAAAAGCATCCAAAATAGCTCATAACCTTTAGACAACTAAAGTCAAAGACATCGGGTCCCAAGTGAAATTTGGAAAAAACATCATTACAGATTGTGCTAATTTTTATTTGTTCTTTTCATAAGGGTCAAGTATTATGCAAAATTCACTTTTTCATGATTTTTTTTTAGAAAAAATATGTCTGAAGCCAACCTACAAGCCCCCCAAGATTTGAAAAATCTCTCTTTTTCCTCTTCCTGTAAATTGTTTCACTAGAGTGCTTTCTCGAACAGTCAATTAAAAACTTTCCCTTAATGATGTCATTAGAGGATTTAGCATACATGGGTGACACTCCCAAAGCAGGTGATCATCAGCCTAAAGCCCACTTCATTTGAAGGAACCTGTCTAAGCAAAGCCTTGTTGCCACAGTAAACATTAGAGCACAAAGAGGGAAGTCTGAAGCTACACCCCACAGCTAAGGAATGTGGTCAGTCACAGTTTATGAGGGTTTGCAGTAAATCAGCCTGTTCTTAGCAGGGCTGAAACAGAGGGATTTATGGGCATGTCAAAACCAATATGCTAGGGGATTTTTCAGAAAAATTAAACAAATAAAAACATATTTTAAGGATATTTGAAAACATTGTTTATTTTTTTAAAAAGTTAAATATGTGACCTTCAAGGTTTTAAAATGTCCCATTTTTTCCTTCAAAAGATCCTACATCTGCTTTTTAGTAAGACTTTTTTTAATAGTTTATCAAATCTACACTCAATAAAGGAATATTATGATTTTATTTTTTATGTTTTGTTTGTTGGAGTGTGGACATGTCAACATAAAAGAAGATAGAGAGAGGTTTTTTAGCAGATTCTGGCTTTAGTAATAATTTTAACATTAAAACCATCATTTTGGTTTAAGAGCTTCTACATACTTGTGTATTAACAGTTAAAAAGAACTATTGGTAATAATTAATGCTGTTAATTTAGGGCAGCTGTGCCATAAGCATTGCAATGGGTGGTGGTCTAATGAGTTTGTTAAGCACTGTATCTATATAAACATAACAACTTAGGAAGAATGTAAATCTGCTTTAAATTTCAGAAAATAAAAGTAGAAGATTTTCATTTCCCAGACTAAATATGTAAAGAAAACATGGTATACATACTTTACTAATTCTGATTTGTTCAGTCTGATTGAAACCTCCCCCTGATGATATCATCGGGGGATATGCCACCTCCCAAAGTTGGAAGGTGTTGGTTTAACCTATTGCCTACTCCTATTGAAGTCCTATTCAGCCACAGTAAATACTGGGGCACAAAGTTGGAAATCTGGAGAAAACCTACCAGCTAAGCGAAGTTTGGTCAGTCCCAGCTCATGAGGGTTTACATTAAAACAGCATGTTCTGAGCAGGGCTGAAACAGAGGGGTTAATATTGATGCTAAAAGCTAATTTGTGAAAGTCAATCCATCCATCCTTTATCTTTTACTGCTAATCCCTTTGGGGTCACGGGGGTGGAGCCTGACCCAGCTGGCATTGGGAAAGAGGCGGGGTACACCCTGATCCAGTCACCAACCAATCACAGGGCCACATAGAGAGACAGACAACCATTTACACTGTCACTCATACCTAAGGGCAATTAAGAGTCATCAGTTTACCTGACAAGCAAGTTTTTGGTCTGTGAGAGGAAGCTGGAGTGCTTGGAGAGAACCAATGCATGCACTGGGGAACCAAGTCCACACAGAAAGACCAGGGTTGCCAGATTTTTCCACTGAAATAAGCAACCAGGTCTATAAAATCACCCCCAATACAAGCGACCCCCAGCTAGTTTTTTTTCTAAAGCGATATATCCCTCTTTTTTTTTTAAAGAGATGTCTACAGAAAGTGAGTTTTTGTTTTCATCTACGTTACATCTCAATTCCACAGTGAGATTTTTTCTCATTTGTCTCTTAATTTACTTCTTCAACATCCTTCACTTTTGAGGTGGAACATCCTTTTCTTTATACAGAAGTGAAGGGAAGGGCTACTGTTATTTATAACTCTGTTATCACTAAACAGTCTGTCTAACCTTGATTTTAATAACCAAACAGACATAGTCAGACTTTTATCAAAGTTTTATGTTGATCCTCTACAGCTTTATTATGGTGAAAACAATAACAGCTACATTAGAAATACCACTAATTCTGGCTATAAGGATTTCTTTTTGGTGGAAACATCATTTTTGCCTCTTTTTACAGTAAAATTTACATTTGTGTTTGGAGTGGGACAAAATAGTTTGTGTAACTTCTGAATTGAGTTTATTTTGGTAGTAGAGGGTGCCACCATGCCACCCCCAAAAGACACTTAATTCTTCCAAAATCATCAAAGTTGGTGCACTTTGGGTCTTAAACTGTCCTTAAAGCTCTTTGACTTGACTTTAGAAAATCCACAATTGTCCTGCAAGAGCAACATATTGAAATATTTCTTCCAATACTTCCACCAGCTCTTAATTGTAGTGTAGTTGTGCTGCCAGAGGGTGGCTACGCCATAAAAATGCTGTTTTCTGAGCCACAAGTACATAACATTGGAGCAGTTGAATATTTGTCAGCAACTTAGGATTGATCTTTGAATATACAGTTAATGTTCATCTCTAGAATAAATCAGTTTAAACCAAAATGAGTTTGGAAACATCAAATATTAACAAAAATCAATGATCGTGCATCCCTAACATTAATCATTTTCGCACTCCAGTGCTGCAGCAAACAGGCATCACAACAAAGACGCTGCAAGGCAAAGATGAAGGCGCCTTCCATTTCAACTCCCAGTTGTGGACATTTTTCGTATAATCCACTGCAACACAATTCCTGCAGCAGGAATTCCCCTGTGAGTAATGCAAAAGATTAAAAAAAAAAAAAAGAAATGTGATTTTATGGAGAAATAAAGGGCCAGTGGTGTCTGACAAGCCTTTAAATCTGGGACAGTCATCCCAAAGAGGAATGCACATGCTCATTGCAGGGACATAAAAGCGGGCTTTTTATTGTGCGAGGGGGGCGATGGAGATGATAGGCCATTAGCTGGATTGTGTTCTTCTCGCCTGTGAAGACTTCTGCAGCAGACTTCATCTCTCTCTGTTTGATGAGGGGCAAACATTTTTATTCAGAGCGCCACATCGGGGCAGCAGGATGGAAGAATTCTTCACATTTTGTTTGAGCTTTAAATAAAAAGGTCAACAACCGTACATATGTTAGGGTGAGATAAAACCTTGAGGAAGATCCACGGCTTAAAGGAAGATGTATGTTGCAGAGCGAAGAGAGCACGAACCACAGCAGCATCTAGCCAAACGTCGCGAGTGGATGTGGCAGACTAATCCAGCCAGAATGCTTCTCCCAGACCAACCTTTACAAAACAATACCATATGTGCGAGCTTATTTACGAAGTGCTGACACCAGGGCCTGAAAGAATTAGTATTCTGTTAGGTAAATGTTTTCCTCTGGGCCCTGTCTCTGCAACAGCTTACAGATGTTTCAGCCATGCAGAGAATGCGAGGCTTCTCCCATCACGGCGTGAATGAAAAAGCATGTTGGAGGTGTGTGCCCCAGCCAAGCCCAGGGAGTGATCTACAACTTACGCTGCCGTGCACTTTGCTAAGTACTACCTCCTGCACCAGCCAAGGTTTCGTCTGACACCGAGGCTATTTAGTGCTGCTACCACGGACGCCTGTGGAGACTGTTCGGAGCAGATTTGTCAGGCTGGTGATGCTCCAGGGAGAGAAATAGAAGGGAAACGACCAGAACATGATGTTAAATGCATCAGAATTATGCTCATAAACAATATCAGGGCTAAAGGCTGGATTTTAAAGAAGCTATAGTGTCATCGAAAATATGAACCAAACATCATATCTTGATTTCTTTTCACTGAATGCCAACAAACAAAATGTAAACAAACTCATCAGCCACTTTACTAACTGCTCATGTACGCAAATAGTTTGTAACCCAATCACATGGCAGCAACTTAGTGCATTTAGGCATATAAACACAGTCAAGATGACCTACTGAAGCTCAAGCAGAGCATCAAAATGAAGAAGAAAGGTGATTTAAACATACAGTATGCAGATTTTGACTTTCTTGTACTAATATAACTTATTTTCTGATTATTTTTGTTTTGTTCCTTTGTCCTTCAGTGTCCCTTGAAACCAATGTTTTGGTTTGATGGATAAATTTCACATATTGATGGATGAAAAAATAAAATGCAAATGTTTTAGACTAAAGAGGCGATGCCCATGGATTGGCAGACTGGGGTGGGGGTCCCCCTTTTTAAGAAGGGGGACCGGAGGGTGTGCTCCAACTATGGGGGGACACTCCTCAGTAAGGTCTATTTGGAGAGGAGGGTCCGCCAGATAGTCGAACCTCAGATTCAGGAGGAGCAATGCGGTCCTGGTTGTGGTCTACAAGTGCTTTGTGGACTCGACTGTGTCGCTCATGGAGTCCTCTGGGTATGGGGTACCAGATCCCCTGATATGGGCCGTCTGTTCCCTGTACGACGGGCGCCAGAGCTTGCTCTGCATTGCTGGCGGTAAGTCGGACTCGTTTCCAGTGAGGGTTGGACTGTGTCAGGGCTGCCCTTTGTCACCGATTCTGTTCATAACCTTTATGGACAGAATTTCTAGGCACAGCCAAGTGGTGGAGGGTGTCATGTTCGGTGACCTTAGGATTCCATCTCTGCTTTTTGCAGATGATGTGGTCCTTTTGGCCTCATCGAACAATGACCTGCAACTCTCGCTGGATCAGTTCGCAGCCGAGTGTGAAGCAGCTGGGATGAGAATCAGCACCTCCAAACCTGAGTCCATGGTCCATAACTGTCCTGTAAATGCTTTGGCCAGCCTGGGTTCGATTCCCATCTGAGACCCATTTGCAGCAAGTCGTCCCATACTCTCAACCACTTTCACAAGCCTATCCACTAGGGCTGAACAATTTTAGGAAAAGATCTAATCACGATTTTTCTGGCAGATATTGCGATTTCGATTTGATTCATGATTTTCTTCAAATCAAGTGTCAGTGCAAAATTCACTATGTTTACAGTATAGACAACAGTAAGGAAATCAATGATCAAAAGCACATAACTCATTATTCATCATCTAATATTTATGATAAATAATCTGTTTTCATTATTTAAGGGATGCTCCAACTTCTGCTCTTAAACAGAGGCTTTGTGTTGTTGACCTGCTTACCAGCACTTCTGTAAATGCAAACTGCTGCAAATTTGTGAAATAGCATGTGTACAATAGTTGAAAAAACAGATTATGGGAGCGCTCTGCAAAAACTTGCAGCTTTGGTGATCACATGATTGCGTTGTCTTAAATCGCGATTTCCATCTGAAAACAATAAATCATTCAGCCCTTCTATCCACTATCAAATTTATCAAAAAATGCCCCCCAAAATAGCATATGTAAATGTTAATAAAGTACTTCGGCCAACAGCTCTACATTTTTGTTCTTCTGCTACACTTAAAATTAGGAAAATTAGGCAACGAGGGCCATTTTAATGTGGCCCTCTTGATCGCCAAAGTTTCCCATCTGCCCTGGGAACACAGAGGTCACAGGTTAAACCTCATTTTGAACCGGCCAGCATGTTCAGACCAAAAAAAAAAAAAAATGGCTCAGAACCTGAAAAGTTGGCTCTAGTTAAAACTGAATTAATAGGTGCTGTCAAAATTAACACTGATCCGAGCAATAAACTGGCCAGTGAGTGTCCATCAGTATAAGCGCTATTTTCTTACTCTCTCTTAAAAACTATACCTCTTTCCCAGCCCTATCTCTCACACCACAGTGGAGTCATTAAACCAAACAGAGACAATCTTGTTTACAAGTAGCAGCGTGCAGGAGTGACTGACTGCAGCCTTGACTCCCATTAACTGGTGTAACAAACTGCCATGGAGGGGAGGGAGGGAGGCACGGGGGGCCAAAACATTGTTATCAGCGGGCCAGATAAACCCCCTCCAGAGGTAGAGCTGATAGAGAGGCAGCCCCGCCGCTGGGCAAATAGAAAGATCCTATCTGGTCCTTGCACCGAGCCGGCCAATCAGCCTGAGCAGAAGCACCGAGGCTTTCTCTCGAACGGAGCAGAGATGTGTGGAGAGAGAGGAGACCCGGTCTGCTCCGGCTGTTAGATGGACTTTTAGAGGAGAAGCCGGATCTGAGACACCCGCTGAGAGGAGCAGGGCCTCGGGTGGAGATGTGGAGTCAGGATGGAGGATTCTAGTCATGTGGTCTAAAGAAGCGAAATCAGAAGATGAAGTCCCTGTTTCCACATTCGAACTGCAGTCTTAACATCCATACCTGAAGTGTTAATTGAGCGTCAGTATCGACTTCACGGTCAATAATAAGCGCAGGATCAGCAGGATTTAAAATTAGACATTGATTTGGCTCGTTGGTGTTATCTTTATCGTCCTGGTCCCCCGTGTTTGTGTTTTTAATGTGGGTCTTGTGTCAAATTAATATGCAACATATGTTTTTGTGGTTTATTTATTTATGTATTGTTTATTTGATGTGGACAACACATTTACATTGGACAAACCAGATGCATTGTTTGAGTGTTTAAGCATATGTGCTAATTCTCAACACTTGTCCACAGAAGGCTTTTGAAATGATAAAATAAAAACAGTAAAAAGAGAAGAAGGAGGAAAAAAATGCAGTGTACAGTAACATTACAACAATAAAAGAGAAGCAGTTTTTCCAGATTAAATATATACATAAGCTGTAAAGCAAAGGCAACATGGTCAAGCAATCAACCAGTTCAGACTATTCATGTGAGCACTGCTGTTTTGATTTTAGCCATTGTTTGTTAAAAGCATTAATGTTGGCCTCTTCTTTTAGATTAGTGGGTACAAAGGTCCAAAGTTTTCCCCCTTTACAGAAAGAGCAGACTGACAGGATGAAGTCCTGTATCTTGGGACAAGATGATCACCACAGGTGGACGCTCGAGTGGTTTTCGGGAAAGTGCCTCTTAAATGCACATTTTATTGTATTTATTGTTTTATTTAATAATTCTTCTGAAAACGGTCACTGCAGTGGAGTCTGAGATAAGTTCTTTACTTGTGGGACCCAAAATAATGTTACTCCCCTGAATTCGCCCTTATGACCTCTGCCAAAGTGGTTTTGGTTTTTCCAGCATTTGTTAGTTTCTTTGTTGGTTTGTAACAAGAACTCATAAACTAAAAAGCAGATTTGGATGAAATTTTCAGGGAATGTTGGTCACACCACAAGGAGGAAGTGGTGCGATTTTGGTGGTGAACCAAAGCCAGATGCAGATTCAGGAATTTTTTTTAAGGATTTGTTATCGTCACGAGACAAGGCAGTTCTTCACATTTTTTGTGATATCTTAATAAGTTCTCAACACATTTTCACGACAGTTTCAGGGAATGTTGGTCATGAAACAAGGACGAAGTGATATGATTTTGGCAGAGACCAGAGCCCTGATTTGTGTTGAGGATTTAATTAAAGATTTCTTAACAGTGCGTGATAGACTGGCTCACATGGGAAAGAAGCAGAGAGAATGAGAATACAGGTAAATCAGGGGTACTCAGATTGTGAAACCAAGAGAGTTTTTGTGAGCATCGTAATCGTGAACATGCTTTAGCAGTCATTAAATCCCATATTTGAAGCTGAGATGTTTTTTTTTTTCTTTTTTTTAAATAAAAGCATTTTATGTCCTGCTGTATTCAAGCAAAACCAGCACTTAGCTAGAAAATGATCAGAGGACAAAGGGAAAACTTGAATAAATTGTACAATAAATGGCAACCAATTATGGTTTTTTTGCAACATAACCCCTCCCCCTTTACTTTTTAATTTTTTTAATTTAATTTTTTTTTCTATTCATTTTTTATTATTATTTATTTATTATTATGTTTATGATGCATATATATATATATATTTTTTCTTTTTTCTCTGATTTTGTTTTTTGTATTCATTATTTGTTTTAAAAAAATGCAAATCCAAATCTAATGGTGTTTACAAACATGTTTAATGCTGCTCTGGTATGTGTAAGTGCCTCTATTCCTCCTGTATGCACGTCAATGAAAAATATGAAACAAAAAAAAAAAGAAAAAGATCAGAGGCAGTGTGGATAACCTGCATCCAGGTCTTTCATTTTAATGTGATATCTAACAGAAAAATAACAACAGCTTTTCAAGGCCTCAGAACAGTTTTGCACGTCTTCTTTACTTCTTCTTCTTAAATCTTTGAAACTCTCTAAAACTGATGTGACTCAGAATCACTGATATCATTGATTCTCCAGCTCCAGGTCCTGCAGTGTGTTGCCTCTCCTGCAGACTTCTGCTAAAACACTTCTCGGCGCAGACTCACAATCACGTCTATTTCTGATCAAATATGGAAAACACACGGGCTGTAAATTTGCTGCCCTCAGATTTACGATGTTATCCCGCCGTCCTCGCTGTAATTGTCATTTTCCGTCTGCTCTCTGTGGGATAGAATTTTTTCTTGACTTTGTTTTTCAGTTCAGATTGAATGGCTTTAGCTGATGACCTGGTGTCTATTAAATTTAGAGGTTGGCTCATTAAATCAAACAATAACACCTGGTGATAGCTGCATGATTAGCCAGCGTGCTGTATAGAGAACAACACGATCAGTGAGGCTCAGAATCAGGTTTTCTCTCACATCTTTAACACTGAACTGTCTTTTCATTTGTCTGGTTAAGAAGAAAAAGACAAAATAATCTTTTTAAAAAGTCGAAATATTTGCATTTGAGTTTGAATATGCAATTTCAATGAAGTTGGGACGTTGTATAAAGCGAAATAAAACGGAATACAGTGATCTGCAAATCATTTTAGACCTTTATTCAACTGAATGAACCACAAACATAAGCTGTTTAATGTTCAAACTGATAAACTTCATTGTGTTTATGCAAATATTCACACATTTTGAATCTGATGCCCTGAATGTGTTCTGAAATAGCTGGCACAAGGGCATGTTCACCACTGTGTTACATCACCTTTATCTGAGGACCCTAACAGTTGAAGCTTTGTAGGTGAAATTCTTTCACATTCTTGCTCGATGTTCGACTTCAGTTGCTCTGAAGCCACGCTGTTGTAACTCGGGCAGAATGTGTCTTCATCATCTCTGAAATAAGCAGGGACGTCCTTGAAAAAGATGGATGGCAGCATGTTGCTCCTAAACCTGTATGTACCTTTCAGTTTTAATGGAGCCTTCACAGATGTGCAGGTTACCCATGCCATGGGCACTAACACCCCCCCATACCATCACAGATGCTGTCTTTTGACCTTTGCTCTGATAACAGTCTGGATGGTCCTTTTCCTCTTTAGCCCGGAGGACACCACGTCCATGATGTCCAAAAACAGTCTGAAATGTGGACTCAGACCACAGCAGACTTTTCCACTTTGCCTCAGTCCATCTCAGATGAGCTCGGCCCAGAGAAGCCGGCGGTGTTTCTGGGTGTTGTTGATATGTGTCTTTGTCTTTGCATGGTAGAGTTTGACCTTGACCTTGTAGATGTAGAGATGAACTGTGTTAACTGACAATGGTTTTCTGAAGTGTTCCTGAGCCCACGTAGTGATATCCTTTACAGAATGATGCTGCTTTATAATGCAGTGCTGACTGAGGGATCAGAGGTCACAGGCATTCAATGTTGGCTTTTGGTCTTTCTGCTTACATGCAGAGATTTCTCTGATTCTCTGAATCTTTTGATGATATTATGGACTGTAGATGATGAAATATTTAAATTCCCTACATGTTGAGAAGCATTGTTCACACATCATGCAGAGTCAAACATATTTATCACTGTGTCCAGAGCAAAGGCATCCGAATGCATGAGCATAACTTATACTGGTGTATTAATCTCAGGTTGTACTTTTTCACGCATGGTTCCTATGCAAACCAGTTGTTCAAAAAAAAAGATATCTTTTGTTTATTTGGGGTTTGTTGTGCTGAATGTGAGAAGTGACTTCAAGCCTCTGATTAGCGTGTAACATATGAAATGTTGGTTCAGTCGCCCTCCAGATTTTCCTGGAAGGTTCTCCACTTTCCACACTATTTCTCAGGGATGTTGCTCAAAAGGATCCAAACTACAAACATATTTCTTGTGGTTGTAATCATCAAATTCTGACATTTAGAGTATCTCCAAGCTGCAAGCCCATGCAGGAGCCAAAAGCTGCACTTCCTCGAGTGTCCACTCGGGGCTGGCTGCAGGAACCCTGGAGGTGTTCTGATTGTGTGCAGGAAACAGGCATTTTTTACAGCCTGAATAAGCATCTTTACAGCCTGGTTCAGTCTATGCAGAAAGGGAATAAATCAAATACAAAAAGAAACAAATTAAATCTAAACAGACAGAAATAAGACATAAGTAAAGTAAAAACATACAGATATGAACAAAAACAAACAAAAACACATCAAAATGCATACACACAAACAAACTCTGATATATTATATAAACATCTGTGCATGAACAGTGAAAGTTAACTGTAGCTGATAATGAGTCTTGCTTTTCCAGTTGAGCATTAAATTAATACCAAAGGTCATAGAATAAATGACCCCGGCTATGCCTCTCGAATGTTTTTATTTCTAAAGGAAGGAATTGGGATAGTTGAGTCAAGAACATGCTGAATGTTGGTGGTGAGGAGGAGTATACATTTTTTGGTGAAGTATGTTATGATAATCAACTGTCTACATTTCTTCAAGTCCAAGTGGCACTTAGTTATGTCATTTAATAAATATATACATGGGGATAACTCAAATTGAGCCTGTTTTTATTGCATTGAGTATTGGCTTCAGAAAAAAGGGCTGTGATTGGGATTTGCGATTGGTCAGACGGCCTCGACCTGGCCTCTACTTCTTTGTTCAAAATGTTCCAAAGCCCCCATCAGCTGGAGTCACATGGCTTCATCCAATTCTTTTACAGTCTTGTGTATTTTTAGTGTCGAATGATGCATGAGGGTTAAATTCTCCATGAAGCTCTGCAGAAAAGAGGCAGTGTGTCTCTTTCAGAGGTAGTTGTAGCTCTTCTTAAAGGTTCAAACCCTTGAGGAAGCATCACTAACATCTTTTACTTCCTCTATTATCCAACAAACTTGGAGACACTCTCAACACGAGAGGTATAAATTATCAAGTTATTTCATTTCCTGTCAGTGAGCTTAAGAGGGACCTCTTTCTTCTGCAGACCTTTACCTCCTTCTGATTCATTTTAAAGCACTCCTCAGACATTTCACTCATCTCACGGTAAAGTTCGGCTCCGTCAGAGTAGGGCCACTTGGTGAAGTCGCCTGATTGTACTCGACTCAAATATTTCTGCACTCCTTCCACCTCTATTCAGCGGTTTGATACACGAGAGGCCGCGAGGAGCAGGAGGCAGAAAGATGAGGACTACGGCGGGGTGAAGAGGCTACAGCTGCCGTAGCTTAATGGCTCACATAGAGCGAACACGCATGCATGCACATGTGCACACGCCAAACCCTACACACCTATAAATATGGGGTAAATGAGGAAGCTTTGAATGTATGCATAGACATTAAATGTGCAGGAAATGAGGAGAGCAGGGTGTGAATGCAGACATTCAGATAAACACACATGTGCTGGATTTTGTACACAGATGTACGCGCTCTCTCACGACATGAATATGTATTCCTTAACATTCAGACGGCACACGCTGCAGACACCTTCAGCTCCGCCGGTGACAGATGTTGGCAGGAGTATTGCCAGGAAGAAAGCCTTTTTTCATTTTTATCCTCGGTGTGTTTTGGCATTCATATCTCTGTTCGCCGTGTGGCCATGTCACCGCCGCCCCTCTTCCTCCGCACACGCTCCCTCTTCTTCTTCTTCTTCTTCTTCTTCTTCTTTTCCCATCATGAAATTGAAGTCATTTGTGTCAAAAGAGATTAGAAGCGAATCGGGCAAAGCGAGGGGGACATTAGCAAAGATATTTTTGTCAGTAATGAACTAACTCTTTGTTATGCAGCGGGCTAAGGAGGTCTAATGATGACGTTTGTACCGGGGAGGAAGAGTCTCCAGAGTCCACTCGCACAAACCAGAAAACCACGAGCTTTTGGTGCAACTCTTTAACTCTATTCAATTATGCAGATGAGCCCGCTGGCCGTCACTTTAATGATGACGTGGGTAAACAGACATAGCTTCTTTTTCTGTCTTAAAGCCCCCCCACCCCTCTGAAAACCCCTCATTTCTTATTTTTGCACCCGCGAGAAAGTTAATTGTCTTAGTCATTAAAGAGGTATCAGCTGTCACGCCACTGACAAAGACATAAAGAGAAAGGAAGGCAGAGAAGAAGAAGAAGAGAGTTGAAAAAGATTTATTTTTGCCTCCCAGGCTGATGGCGAACACTCTCCTAAGATGCAATCATGATATTTTGATGCCATATGAGGAGTGATCAACCTCTCTCTCCAGGCACAAAATAAAGAAGCCTCTTTGGAGTTTTTCTCTTCCTCTGTTCTCCCCAGCGGCCACCGGGTGGCAGAAGAGCACAAGAAACAGGGCGCTGCTTTAAACGGCCGTCTTCAGTCATCAGAGGCGACGCGGGGAGGCTTTTTACCTGTGTGCACAAAAAGAAGCACCCTCACAGACATGGAGATGATTTTTAAAGTAGGAGTCGAGTGCAGAGATGGGCATCATGATCACATGGATGCAGCTGCACGTGCAAGTGACCCTGTTAGTCTCTTTAAATGGAGCTTCTGTGATAAATAAAATCTGAGAATGAAGCAGAGGCAGGCCGAGGAAGGAGACGATTCAGAGTCAGCGAAAGACAAAATCTATTTCAGTGTTGATTTTCAGGGTTCCTGCAGATTCCTAAAAAGTGTTTATTTTAGTTTTTTCTATCTTAAGATCTTTGAAAGTCTAAAAAAGTCTTCACTCACTAATTTAAGATCCTAAATATGACAAAGATCTTCTAAATCAAATGAATTCTTGGATATTTCAAGGATCACTTTAAAGAATATTGGCTGCAGCAGTGTGACACTGTCCATATGCATGCTCGCTCTCTCATGTTTGCCACCCTCTGTCCTCCTTTAAAGAAAAATTAATCTTTAATATACTATTATTGATTTAACAGGTAGCACCCTGGCTTCTGATTGGAAATAATTCCAATATGTATTGATTTCACTTTGTCCTGCAGTGCAGAAAGAAGCACATATTTGTTCTTGTTGATGTCTTAAAAAGTCTCAAATGTGTTTTTTGAAATTATGAAAAGTCTTAAAAATTCTGATTTTTACTCTGGAGATGTCGTGAATTCAACTGAGATCTTCATTATTGAATCTATTTTGTGATATTTTAAGGATTTCTTCAAAAGAAAATGGTTGCAAAAGCATATTTCTAATGCAGCAAGCATGATAAAAAGGTCTATGGCTGTATACACCTGACTTATTACACAAGTATTTCAGTATTTTAGAGAAATGATGGAAATATCCCATCTGTGCTGATTGCAGTGTGTTCTACAGTGCAGAAAGTGGTTCCAGTTTGTTCCTTATCAGGTATAAAAAGAGGTGTTTTGTTTCTATTATAAGTCTAAATATAGTGGGTTTTTTTAAATCATAAAAGCTTTTGAAAGTCTGTTTTTTTTTTACGCATAAGAGGTTTTAAATTGAACGGAGATCTTTTTATTAAATCTGTTTTCAACAAATCTAAGAGTTGCTTCAAAAATTTTGGAAAATGGTGGCAGCAAAGACTTTCTCAGGCATCAAGCAAGTAAAAATGTCTCTGTCTGTGTGCACCCTGACTTATTACATGAGCAATAACACACGTTGTAGGAAGAATGTAAATTATTCCATTCATGTGTTGATCACAGTTTGTTCTACAAAGACTGTTGCTGATTTGTTCTTTTTCATGTCTAAAAGGGTCTGATTTAAAAACAAATAATATTTGTTTTCTGAATTATAAAACGCCTTAAAAAGTCTGATTTTAACTGGTGGGGGCTTTTTTTTTAATTTGAGATCTTCTTTACAAAGTCTAAATCCGAAGAAATATAAGAAGATGATGGCAACAAAGTGCTTGAATTCAGCAAGCATGATAAAAAGGTTTCTGTCCATATGCACCAGGCTTATCACACAATATTACCACATGTTATGGAGTTAATATCAATATTTCATGCTTGTGTTGATTGCAGTCTTCTTCAGATCAGAACACTGTTGTTGCCCTTGTTTTGGTGTAAAACGTTCTTCAAAGTCTCCTTTATCAAATATTTTGAGCCATCTCCAGGGCTTCTTAAAAAATATTAGGAAAATGTTGGCAGCAATATTTTATTCTTATACAGTGAGCATGACACACAAGTCTCTGTCCATATGCAACCTGACTTAATACATGAGCATAATCACACATTGTAGAAAAAAATAGAAAATATTCAGTGCCTGTGTGAATTACAGTTTGTTCAAAAGTGCAGAAAGTGTTGTTGATTTGTTCTTTTTGAGATTTTTAAATGTCTGATTTAAAAACAAATAATAATAAAAATTTTGATTTTCACTCATGAGAGTTTTAAATTTCATGAAAATCACCTTTTAAAATCTTATTTGGTAAAATGGTGGCAGCAAAGTGATTCTCATTCAGCAAGTGTGATACAAAAGTCTCTGTTCATGTTCAGTCTGACTTATTACACAACATTACTGCATGTTAAAGAAATAATATTTTTACAACTCTGTGTTGATGCAGTTTGAACTGCAGTGTGAAAAAAATATATATGTATATATGTATGTATGTATATATATATACATATATATACATATTTATGTGTGTGTGTGTATATATATATATATATATATATATACACACACACACACATATATATATATATGTTTCCTGGTTTTAGGCTTGAAAAGGTCAAAGAAAGTCTCAATTCTTTTAACAGTGTGTTAAACAGTGTGTTGGCAGCTGTCCTGTGTTTTAAGATAAAAAAAAAAAGTCCATTAGTTTTAGCAGTGCTTTAGTTATTTATTCTTCCTGCAATCTGGGTTTGGCTGAAAAAAATGACAAAAAATCCTCACATTTAATCAGTACTTGAAAAAAATCCTTCAAACTACACAGTCTGTAAAATAAATGTTTTATTTCACTTATAGTAATTCACTATCAAGACTTTAATCAATCAAAAATAAATTAACAAAAGTGACATATCTTGAATCAGGGCTTTGTCTCCTGGAGGAGAATTACCTTTTTTGATCAGGTCTTATTGGTGTTAAAATAATTATCAATCCTTCAAGCATGAGTATTTTATATCACTTGTAAACCAATTCCTGCAGATACTTAAATAGATTTTAAAAGGTCTGAAGTCGAGGCCATTGAAAGGCCTTAAGTCTAAATTCTAGGATTGAGTAGTCAAACATTTTGATGAAATTCTTCTGTATAAAATTGATTTTTGACTTTTCAAGGACTGCTTTAGAAAATGTGTAGTTTATGTATGTCATGTTCTGTTTGTGATATGTGCTTCCTTTATTATTATGAATTAATAAACGACACATATAGTTAACTATTGTCAGTTTAATTTAATCAAAATAAAGTGAAAAAAATGCTGACACACCAAGGATAAAGGGTTTTTACTTGTTTGTTTAGTTTTTATTGAAATAAATTTCTTTTTGGAGTCTTCACTAAAACCTATCTGCATAGTTTTTTTTAAGTTTTTTATTGGTGATCAAGACCTTCAGATCCTTAAAAAGGTCTTAAAAATCTACATATAGTTTTTGTAATTCAAGGCCATAAAAATGTCAAAAGTTTCTTTTCTCACCAGAAATGTTGTGAATTTGAGATCACATACTGACTAAGATCATAACTATTTTTAATCCATTTTAAGGACAGCTTAAAAATGTTAGTTTTGTGGTTGCAGCAAAGTGATGCAGCTAGAAATATAGAAAAGTCTCTGTGTATGTTTGCAGGCTCTCTTTTGTCTTTACCTCTTTCCATCTTCTGTTAAAGAGCAATACAATGTGATTTTTTACTATTTTATTTAAGTTGATCACTCTGGCTTCACTAGAATATCCTGTGTTGTTGCACTTTAGTTTACAGTGTGAAACAGGGTCATTTTATTCTTAATTTGAGGTCAAATATATTTTTAAAGTGTGCAGGAGCTCTGATTTTGGCTGTTATTCTGGATTCAATCTCAGTCTTTGGACAAAATTGCTGCTCTTTTCAGTCCCTCTCCACCGTAAAAGTCTAATTTTTGTTTCAGCTGAAGAGAAATACTCAAACATTGATTTTTTTTGTAGTTTTAGTGGATATATAATTCTCAAATTTTAATCATTTGTTTTAGTCAAAGGTTTTTTCTCTTATTAAACAAACCTAGTTCTCAAATTTGTCATATAACTGTTATTGTCCTTTTCTTATGTTAATAACAAAATACACAACTCGAGGATGTTTGGCTGTTTTTATTCATTTATTTGTTATTTTGACCGTTCAGTTCTCTGAGATTAAGGATTAAAGCTGAACAGGGTGGCACCACTTTAGTCTTGATCGAGTCCAGAGGGATTGTGGGATAAACTTTCAGAGTAAATGTGAAGTTATTACAGTTATCATTATTACAGTTATATTTATTTTCTGATGATTACCAACAATAACACAATTATTATTATTAACATAAATGAATACTGCCTGCCCAAACTCTTTTACACTCTTGTTTTTCTGCTGAATAATTTTGTTTATCAGTCTTTTATGTACACTTATGACACATAAACAGCATGTCCTTTGTGTTTTTATTGTGATTTTTGTCCTGTCTCTGTAAATATGGAGAAATAAAATATATTATTGCTGTTGGGAAGAAACCTGCATTAATTTGAGAAAAAAAGCAGCATTTTCTGTAAATAAATACTATTTTGTTAATTATGAGGTTGTTTTGATACATGTGGCTGGTTTGGCATTCGTAAATTCACTTGAAAATGGAGAGAAACCAGTTTCATTAATTAATAATAAAAAATCATGAAAATGGGACATACAAGGTCTCTGCCTGACATGTGATATATTTACTATGCATATGAATAATGACATAACCCTTTTATTGTTATTGTTGCCTTCAAAACCCATATTTATAATATTTTACTCTTTGTTGATATCAGGAACTCTTTATATCAACATAACATAATATCAAGATATGTCCGTTTTTTTCTGGCAAATAGATGATACAGTGCTTTTCCTTTTTTAAACATTTAATTTACCTTTTGGAAAAGCATAAATACATAAATAAAAACAACATTAGGACACCATAAACCATCATAATACCTTTTCTAGACCATTTCATGGAGACAAGGCTTTTCTTTCAAATGTCTCATTTTATTTTGTTTGTACAAAAAAAATCTCCTTTAAATAACTGAAATATTACAGATTTTAAATTTCCAAAAGCCCACTCCCAATATTTTAGTCTCATCCGATCTGGTTTTCTTTGAGTGTTTTGTACCCAAGATTTATTATTAACCTATGATTCGTCTTTAGGTTTACCGGGAAGATTTCTTGTAGTATTTTGTTGACAAAACTAACACTGACATCAACTCTATAGCTGACCTGTATTTTAGTGGTAAATAAAGGAATAATGTAAATAAACGCCACTGCAGAAACAGAATGAACATTTTTTTGCTGTTATTTAAGAGCAGTGGATCCAAAGTGGGGGTCAGGATAGAGTGAAGGGGGTTGTGAGAGGCTTTTTAAAAAATAGGAGAAATTTCAATGAATGGTACCTAATACCCATTATTTTGATATATAAAAATGTAAAATTTCAAAATAAAACCATAACCACTCAGTGGCCAGATGAAGGTTGATCTATAAAAAGAATCCTAAAATGTAAGTCTGCACATGAAGACAACAGGAGGGTCTGCAGCTCCTTCAGGGGGCACAGTGAGGGTCCCCAGGCCATAGTATCGCTAATTTAAGGGTCACTGACTGAATTTTGCTGCTCCTCTTCTTGAGGACGGATGGAAAGAGGCTCAAGGACAAAGTTTAGACCCTGAATGTCCATGACAAGGACGTCCTTAACAAACCAGTGAAGAGGCCACTTTAAAGCATCTGCCTGTACTTGTAGTTTATTAAAGGTCTCACAGTTTAAACTTTGTTCCCTCAGTGTCCACTTACATATTGGATTTTGTCATGCCTATAAACCCCTCTGTTTCAGCCCTGCTCAGAACACACTGTTTTTGAGTAAATCTTTATTAGACTTTCCAGCACTGTGCTCAAATGTTTACTGTGGCTGCACAGGAATCCTTAGACATTTTCCTTCGACTTGAGCCCGCTGCAGGCTGAATAAACACCTGGCTCGGGGAGATTTTCACATTTTGGGAAGGTTGCAAACCCCCAACGACCTCATAAGACATGTTTTTTCATAAGAAGACTGTTCAAGTACATTTTCTGAAAGGTGGAGCGAGCGAGAGAGTGGGAGGAGATTTTCCCAGCTCTGAATTTGGACACAAACAAGAGCAAATATCAGAACTAGTTAGTGCTATTTATGCAGCCATCCTGGCATGATCCGTTTGTCTTTATTCATTAGAGCATTATTTTTTCGTCTACATTAAATTTGCTGCATTATTTAAACGTCCCATATAACGCAAAATACACTAATTAATGTTGTTTATGAAAAAATATGTGCCCATGACCTTTCTATGAATTCTTAGAAAAAAGAAAAATCTTCCTTTCCCCTTTTAAATTGTCCTTTCTTGAAAAATATTTACCCTAGGGGATAGGCCAACCCCCTTAAAAAGGAGACATTCCCTGAACCAGGTGTTTGTTCAGCCCTCCAGGAGCATCATATCTAGGCATGGATGTGTAGCTACAGTAAATATTAGAGCACAGAGCTGG
Source organism: Cetoscarus ocellatus (assembly GCA_037902135.1). Lineage (NCBI taxonomy): Eukaryota > Metazoa > Chordata > Actinopteri > Labriformes > Labridae > Cetoscarus > Cetoscarus ocellatus. Next base: position 744,660 of record JBAMNC010001443.1, read on the forward strand.
CAAGCTGAAGCCATCCCCATGTCTTGAGACAAGTGTGATTAGACACAGCTCTTGAGGATTTAAAGCTACAACCACCAGAACAGCCGTTTCTGAGCAGGGCTAAAACAGAGGGGTTTACGGACCAAAATTCAAATCATGATATTTTTTTTAGTTGAATGGTAATATTCTATCTTCATTTTTTTTCTGGATAAATAATTATTTCTAAAAAGTTATTGAAGCTTAAAGTTGGATTATTTTGATGCAGAGGCTGCAAAAGCTTGAGGTCTGTGGCTGTAGCCCACCATTGTACAAAGCAGTCATTTTGCATTTTGTGGTGCCAATGTGGAATATATGTATTTATTCTTCTAATTTTGATTTTGTGCAGAGTAAGAAAGACAGGAATGACCAAACACACAGTCAGGAGGACTACCTGAAATGGTGGCTCATTGAAGCTATTTTAGCACTTCAGCAACTATATTGATATAACTGATACAGTCTTGAATTACATCTTGTTTGAAAATAGATTTTTATTTTTTACAAAACTCAACATATATATCCCAGCCCTTGGGGTAATGCTAAATAACAAGATAAATTTTGTGACGATGTCTAGATAAACCTGAGCTAATGATGATACTGAAGCTGCTTTTCAAATCTTTTTCTAAACATTTTGGAAAATTCTGAATATGTTGGACTCTGTAAGCAAAGAGTTTTGATGTGTTTCATGAAGTTAGGGGTGCTTGAAAGAGTTTAGGAGGGCCATGCAGACAAAGTTTGGGAACTTCTGCCAAGACAAACATTGAAGCAAGATATTAGGCAAGAAAAAAATGTTTTGGAGATGCGACCAGTTTAAACTTGTTGAAAAGGAATAAAATATTAAACTTTTGGCCTGATCTGAAAACTGAGGCCACTTTCACACTTGACGTTCGTTTTACTCGGTTTGGTTCAGGGATGAAATTGCAACTTTGTTGTGATTTTCATTTGGGTTGTTTTCACACTATTCTTTGTCATGTGGGCCAAAGTCTGTCAAATGATGTGTAATATGGCCTCCCACAACTAGTAGGGGCTGTAGCTGTGATCTTTGTTCCTGGCCATCAGCCTAATGTTTCACTACGACCTCACTATGAGTAATAATGTTATTTAGCTTGAAGCAGCACGTAAAATAAGGATAAGGGTTCATTTAAGCTGCCTCAGGTGGCACTTACATATTGCCTGGAACGATGTGAAACCTTAAACCGTACAAACATGTAGACGTTAAGCTGTTAAGATGACCTGCAGTGCTAACAATGCTAATGTTTGCCGCACTCTGCCTGACATTGTCAGTGAACGCTACATTAGCTTTCTTACTGTTGTAACAAGCTCCCAAAGTTAAGCCACAGCACACTGCCTTGTGGTTCCCTCCCCTCATTTGGCCCTGGTTTGGTACAAATGGCTTTCCACCCACTTGGAAGCAAACCGAGCCCCCTGCAGGCACAGCAGAGTTTGGTTCTTTGGTCCACACCAGGGTCCACTTGAGCTTTCAGACCAACAAAGAAAACCAGAGTTTGTTCGGTCCAGGCCAAAGCTCCATGTTTTCTGTATCTTGAGCAGGCCCCTACTTTTCTCTACTTTCATAACTTGCTGATAAAAATGGACCGTGAGCCATAGTTTGGGCCCCTTTGGCCTAAATCGTTACCTGTTCTCATTTCAGTTTTTCCCTTTAAAATGTGCAAACTCACTAAAACACTATATTCAGGGCAGGATATGTAAAAATGGCTGGTTTGTGGACATCAATAGCTCCTTCCGTAGCTCTTTTCCTGCAGCAGCCCACGCGCTGACAGAAAAATCATCTGTTCTCTTTCAGATAGCACACATAACTTCATTCAGCAGCCGTTTATCTCAGCAACATTTATTCTGCCTGCATAAATGTGACTGTAAAAAAAAAAAAGGCTGATTGATGAATGTACAGATATTGCATAACAACACGCACGTCCTCTTTATGGATCTGAACTTACAGTGGAGCCTTTAGGTGGGCACCGATCAACCGGCGAATCAAAGCGTGAACATTATTCAGGAAACATTCCCCTCTGTAGTCTGTCTTTGTCTTTCTGCTGATTGCACGCTGGATGCCCTGAGCGCTGGTGACTGAAAACAAATTAACTTGGGAATGATTGTCACATCAAAGTCTCTCTGCCCGTGCTTTTCATTTAAGACTCTGGGCATGGAGACCAAAGTTGAGTCCTCAAAGTGATATAAAAATATCTGAGTTTGGCATTGGCTCCCTGTTCTGTTTGTTGTTTTCTCACTTGGATATTTTTTTTTTCTTCCGGCTTTACCCGGTAGAAAAGGGAGCGCTGAGTACGGTCAACACAATCAAGGCCATCAAGATGTCTCTAAAGATCAAGACTGCTCCTCCACTTCAACAGCTCGATGTATGAAGTATTATCACATAATGTGATTGAAAAAGGAGAACTTAGAGCCTCTTGATACATGCAGACCTACACACAGTGGCCACTATATTAGGTACACTTTGCTAGCACCAGGTTGGACCCTCAAGGTCAGGGTGCTGAAACATCCCTCAGAGATGTTGGTCCATATCTCCATGACAGCATCACACAGTTGCTGCAGATTTGTTGGCTGCACATCCATGATGTTCAATTGTCTGTTTCACCACATCCCAAAGGTGCTCTATTGGATTGAGATCTGGTGACTGTGGAGGCCACTGTACACCACCACCAGCCTGAATGATGATTGTGGTCTTTACAGATGGAGCGACTCACATTTTCCCCCCTTCATTGCCTGATTCTTGACTATTTCATGACTGGAACTAGGGCTGAATGATTTTAGGAAAAGATCTAATTGCGATTTTTCTGGCAGATTTCAATTAGATTCGCAATTTTTTTTTCTTCAAATCAAGCTTCAGTGCAATATTCACTATGTTTACAGTCACATTTACAAACATGACAGAAAATTACATTGTGCGCACCATTAAAGCTATTACTCTAAGGCAAGGATGAAAACTTGAGGTAAGAATTGCTTCCAAATGTTTTTATTAACAAGAAACATGCATGTACACTCTTTAAAGTCCTTGACCAACGGCAGTTATTACAACTGAAGAACTAAAAGAGCATCTTTGACTGTCTGAACTTAAAAAGATGTAGAGCAAAAATCCCTCATTGTGTTAGGTTAATAAAGTTAAATGAAATGCAAAAAAAAAAAACCCAAACCCCCAATGTTAAATAAGTAATAATAAGAAAAACAAAATCCAACAATTTCAATAAAGGAAAAAAAAGCCATGCCAAAGCAGCATGTCAGCCTTTAATGGTTTTGGACATGAGCGCTGAAATGTGACAACATTGCCGCTAGCAAATAGTTGACACAACAGATCCTGGGTCAGTCAGGAGCGCTGCAAAAAATTGCGGCTTTGGCGATCACATGATCACATCTGAAATCACGATTTTGATCAGAAAATGATAAATTGTTCAGTCCTAACTGGAACGTGCTGGGACTGATTAATGCTAATGCTACTCTGATTGGGGCTAAAGCTGAAGCCAACTGGATGTGTTCTTGTGAGAGAAGCACCATTTTGTGCAACATCCTGCAACAGGTGTGTTTATGGTGGAGGATACACAAAACCTGATAATTGGGCTGACTTTCAGCTCGGATCCCTGCCTCCAAACAAACTCAGCAAAGGCCCGATTACCTGGAAGTCCTAAAGACGATCTTACCTGATCATCCTGTGGTGGTGTGTTAAGTTGAAATTGTTAATATTTAACGTGTTTAATATTTATGACCAGAAGTCCTGATGTGTGTGGAGCACCGAGGACACCGAGCATGTCCTCGTGTTTTGTCACATGGACCAGAGCAAAGCTAGTCAGGGAGCAGGCTGGACGAAGGAGGAAGCAAATGTAGCCATGGCAACGAGAGTAAAGGTGAAGCATAAGGTTAGTCAGACATTAAAATTGAAGTCCAAAAAACACAGGCGTAACCTGTAAATTATAAATAACAGACTGATTAGGAGGAAATACCAAATATGTTATAGGAAGCTAACCTCTGTTTCAACAACAGTTAAGACTTTAAAAATCTGTGTACCAGGCCTTTGGGTTGACTTCCCCGAGCTGGAAGTTGGCTGACATTTGTCTAGTGGCTGCTTCTATACTCCAAATATCATCTGAATGTGGCAGCAGAGATCTGGACTAATCTGACGAGGAGACATTTAACAGTCTTCTACTGGCTGATTTGGTGATCTTGTGTGAATTGTAGCCTTGGTTTCCTCTTCTTAGCTGACAGGAGTGGCACCTGGTGTGGTCTTTGGCATTCAGAAATGATAATCTACAAATTTTGGTTTTATTACATTTTTTTTTAGCTACTATTGCCCTTTTTGACCTGAAACACCAGTTAGACCTTTCACTTTATCTACTACAGGATATATCTCACTGGGTCATCCTGGTTACAGCCAATAGAAAGTGTTCAGGGAGGGCAGAACAAATCTGGAGGGTGATTGGACAATTAACCTGTCAATCACATTCAGTACTGACCAATCAAACACTGTTGTGGACCGGTGCTGCTGCAGTTTGTAACTTAAACTCTTACCAAAACCTGTTGCTAGAGGAGTGAAAGTCCCTTTTCTTGTAGAAATGTTTTCAGTGTTTTCATTTAATGATTTGTTCTCCAGTTTTTGACAAAATTGACTCCACAACAGTTAGCACCTATGCTAATCTCTATACCAGCAGTTTACACTCATAAATCCGTCCTCTTTCTCCTCAGAGGCTGATTGATTCGTGCTTCTGCAAACCAAGCTCAGTCGTTGTGACCTGGAGCTTTGCAAATGAATTTCCCCAATTATGGACATTGAATCAGAGGATCCAGCTGCTCCACTCTCCTTTGACCTCTAGCATCAACAAGGCATTTCACCCATTTCTTTTTTTTTCCTTTTTTGATTTTATTTGTGAAATATTAACATTAACAGTGATACAAGAGAAACAACGGAGAGAGAAAACTAAAATAAAAGAGTAATTAATAGTTACGGACAGACAAAATGTAGACATAAACAAGCAGGAAAGGTTTCAATAGTTTGTGGTTGATGTAAAGCACAACAGTGGAGGTAGATTTTCTTATCCGATATCAAGTAAGCAAGAGCAGAAGAAAAACAGGGAAAAAAGCAAAACAAATAAATAAATAATTTTAAAAAATAATAAATTTTAGGACATTGTCGTAGTAAATTCTTCTGACAAGATAGTTGATAATAGTGGCCTAATGGCATTTCACTCATTCCAGTGCTTGATCAGAACTTCGGCAGATGGTCTTAACCGGGTCTAAATGAATTGCTGCCATGTGATTGGTAAAGCAGCTATTAGTGTTAACAAGCAATTAAATGAGTGTACCTAATAAAGTGTACATGTTTTAGCAATCACAGGGACTAGTGATGTTCACAGAAGATGGAGAAGTCCTGATGTTAGACATGTAACATCATGCAAATGTATGATTATTACTCACTGGTGTTTTTGATGATGTTCTTGTTTTTTGCTTCTCAAACAGCAGAGTTGTTGATCCAAACATGACAACATATCCCCCATATGTCCGTAAATTCACTTTACTTCGGCAGTATATACTTATGAAGGCATCAAACTACCATGTGATAGTTCTAGTTCAACTTTTGTACCACACTGTGCTGTCGGTTATCAAACTAAGAGACGCAGTATTGGTCTAAAATATGCAGTATCCAGAAATATACAAAGAGGCCCACCTTTAAGGCCGATCAAAGTCTCTTCTGCTCTGACTTTCACTCTGGACTCACATTAAATCCTGAGTTATTCAGCAGATGTGAGACCACACCTGCACCCATATTTGCATCACAACAGTAGCCACACAACAAAACAAAAGCACATTAAGGTGACATCTTCTAAATCAGAACATCCCCCCCTCCGCCTCCCCATGAAACAACCCCCCAGGGAACAAATACTAAGTGAAAGCATGTAGGTAAGCGAGACAAACCGTGCTGCAGAGACGTGACCGTCCTCAGTGTTTATTGGACGCCATCTTCCTCTGATGTGACAGGGGGGGTCCGAGCCTCATCTCTTACACCGTGCGTCTCGGCGCTCTCAGCGGGAGGCTCGCGCTCTCCCTCTCCCCGGCGCCCACTGCCAGCCGTCTCTGCCGAGGTGGCGTGCTAATAATTTAAACAGCCCAATCAAAGGCAATGTGATGTTTCACACAAGGGAGAAAAAAGGGAGGGAGGAAAGTGATTATTAGTGTTTGGGAGAGGCAGCCAGAGTGATTGAGCTGAAGGGGGACTTTGATTCTCGGGCCCTCTCCTTGTGTTTTTTTTTTTTATTTCAGGATGGCATCGAGTTTAGCCGCCAGGCTTCAGGAATCTGGTGAGCTGTCAGTGAATGACTGTTCACTTTTTTTAACAGCACACTGAAGGCAGCGCACAAAGACGTTCACTCTTTTACTGTTGATTGTTCGCCAAGTCTGCCTCTGAGGGGGAGAAATTAGGAGTCTCCTGGGATTTGTTTTGAGATTTAGGTTTGTACAGGGATTGCTGTTAATTTGACACTGCTCCGACATGAAAGTAAACTTCTGGGAGGAGAGTGAGGGCTTTATCATATGCTTGGCATAAAGCTTGTTGGCGTGCAGCGCGGAAGTCTTTCCCATTTTCCACCAGTTGACACTTTTACATCCAGTTTTTTAAACTAGGAGATATTTAGATTTACAGTGTACACATTTATTCCTAGGCTAGTGACCTATTGAATGTGTCTATTTGTATGCATTGAAGTCAACGGTATGGTTGCATATTAGTCTGTTGTGTTTTGTGGGGATCTTAATGATGTGATGATCAATGGACTTTTTCAACTTCGAGTTCATTATAATGCTTCTCTACAATCTTGTCTTATGAACCTTTAATGTCCCCTAAATTATATTATTTGTATAATTTTAAACTGAAATTTCCTTTGTAAATAGGTTTTCATCTTATTAACTCTCTCAGTCAGGAACATAGTTGCCAGGTCTGCTTATTATAAGCGACGTTGAGCTTCTTGTTTTGAAAAGTTGCTTGTAAATATTGGCGGTTTCTGGTTGTTGTTTTTTTCAGGCTTGTTCCAAAAGTGCAGTTGCTCATTTGGGCTTGTTGTGCCCCCAAATCCAAGAGGGATCTGATCCACACTCTACTACCAATATAAACTTGATTCAGAAGTTACACAAATGATTTTGTCCCACTCCAAACACAAATGTAAATTTGACTGTAAAAAAAAAAAGTAATATAACACATGACAAAAAAACTAGGTGGAGGTTGCTTGTTTTGGGCTTGTTTTTATCGACCTGGTTGCTTATTTAAGTTGAAAAATCTGGCAGCACTGGTCAGGAAGCTGATGTTGTCTGTTAATTTGTTGGTGCAGACATGACGTCATGATGATGATCGGCTACAGGTGTGGTCGCCACTTCCTATTGAAGACGCCCCGCCCTCTTTAACAAACTGTTTGCCCGATGAAGGTCTGAGACCGAAACGTTGCAAATAAGTGAATTTCTTCCTTATTAGACAGTATGCAAGAGTCTATCTTCACATTTATATAGATTTACATCCCCAAAATAACAGGAACAAGCAGAAGTAGATTAGATAGTTTAGATAAATCTTTGTTAATCCATTTGGGAAACTCCCTCAGGGAAATTAAGAAATTCCAATAGTAATAAAACCAAAGATATTTTCTAATATTAACATTAAAGGGATACTTCATGATTTTTAAAGTGGGGTTGTATGAGATGTGTGTCATTAGCATGAACATTAGCCTCCTTAGGAGATGAGAACTCACAAACACCTGGCAAATATGACACAGCTGGACAACTCTTGGGTCAGTGATGATCATGTGTATAGTGTTAATTTTGGCAGCACTTTTTTCATTTAGTTTCAGTCTTTTGCCTAAAATATCTTTTAGTTTTAGTCATAATTTAGTCATCTAAACTGTTTTAATTTTCGTCTAGTTTTAGTTGATGAAATTTCACAACATTTTAGTCGACAAAATCTACTGTAAATTTAGTCGACTAAAATATGAAGTGTAAAGGGTAAGGCCTGTCCTTGAATTTCTGAAGTCATGTTTTACACTTGGATAAAATCAAACATCTGATAACCCTTTACTGAATGCTAGTAAAGTCTGAATGTATAAATGAACAGAAACAAATTGAACTTTTGTGTGAAATGCAGTCACCTTTATTTAGGCTACCTGGCAGAGCATCTCAGTTACAATACCAGAACTGACAACAAACAGTGAACCTGCTCTACATGAATATATCAATTCATAAAGAGAGGAGCTCTGATCGGATCGCTCCACAACTTATCCCACCACCACCAAGCTAAGGCAGCTGTGATTGGATGTCCCTCTTAACTCATCCAACCTTTCCACACAACCAAAGTAGCTGTGATTGGATATATTCCTAACTTGTCCCTACTTTCTTTATTCAGAGCCAAAAGTGACTTGTTATAAGCAGACTCGGCAACCCTGACCACAGGCTTTTATTATCTGGACTTTTTATCATCAAAATTAGGACATTTTTTTCATAGTAGGTATGTTGTAACTTTTTGGAAATAATCAGTCTGATGGTCTCATTTGTGGATTTGTCATAGGGCTGCATCAGCATTAAGTGGAGTCTGTTTCATAACAACTCCAGGAGCTTTAAATAAGTTGATGGTTTGATCTTCCATTCGTCCATATTTATGAACTTTACTGTCTGAAATGAAATATTCTCACACTCAGCGGACACACACATGCAGTACAGCACAGATCAATCACCTCGGCTTGTCAAGAGGTTGGTTAATAGACACATTTGATGTTACTCTAAGCCCTGATGGTGTCGGAAAGCTTTTGTTGGTCTGCAGATATCACCTCCTGTGCATAAAGCTCCACTTAAAACAATAAATAGAAATGAGCGCATCCAAAGCCCCTGCAGTTTAAACTATATCCCTTTGATACTGGATACCTATTACTGACGCCTTTATCTAATGGATTGGATTCCCACACCTCGTCCCCGCGCTGTTTCAAAGCACAGAAACCTTCAAATGTAATGTGTTATCAGCACATTAGCCGCTCTCCAGCCACCATCAATGGCTCATTTTCCTGCAGGGGATGTTGTAGCACAGTTTGAAACAGGGGAGCGACCTTTGAACTCGATGGGCTCACTTTGCTGTTTGTCGGACTTGTTTGATTCTCAGAGGGACCCCTCAGTCGCTCTGACATTGGTTTGGCGAGGGATAGAGGATCCAGGGAATGCATGTTTGATTACTTTTCCTATAACGAGATTTCCTTCATCACCTGAAGGTTGTTCTCCTCATCGTGACATTTTCTTCTTATTGACTGAAATTACAGCCAGTGAGGATGCAGTCAGATAAACTCAGGATGGGCTTGATTGAGTTGGATGGGGTTTGATCTCCTTTATCTGCAGTCTTATAACCCGGCACACCATGTGGGAAAGAGTCCATAGAAAGTGTTTGGGGAGGACAGAACCTTTCAGAAGCACATCCGGCAGGTGATTGGACGACTGTTCCATCAATCACATTCATTACCAGTCAGGTAATGTCATAGACAGGTGCTACTGCACCACAGAATGTGAGCCACTTTATAAAACTCTCATCAAAATCATGCCGGAAGTGGAGCAGAAATATTCTCAGTATAGAGAAGTTTGTGAAGTTATTTGTTTTCTTTTAATGAAGAAGTGTGGTCCAGATCTGATAAAACTGCTACTGAAGCTGTTAGCATCTATGCTAATATCTATTATAGCAGTCACTTCCTGCTGTCATCTCACTCCAAGCTTCCTCCTCCTCCTGCTCTAAGGACTCTGATTGGCCCGTCCCACTTTGGACCGCTCACAATCATTGTAGATTGGAGTTTGGCAAGATGGATCTGCCTGATTATAGACATTAAATCGGGCGGGTTCAGCCTGTGCGTGAGGTTAGCTTCTGCATATTCTGATTTTTAAAGTTTTATTCTCCGACAAACACGACAAAGTCTGCAGCATCTGGACCTCTCGTCCTACCAATGACCCCTCTAATGCTCTTTTCACACATACAACCCTGATAATATCAGGATAATACCAGGGTAGGCTGCCTTGGTAATTCACTGACATGGTTGTTCACACTTGTTCCTCTCAGGGGAGAAGGGGAGGAGGAAGGGTCATCGAAAAGCAGCACATGACATCAAACAAAGGTGGCAGAAGTCATTGTTCAGTGTCCACTGCATGACCGACAAGAAGGATAAAAAGAAAGTTTATCTGATTGTAAAGAGAGAAACACAAACTTGCATGTGCATCCGGACATCTGAAGGTGTTGTTTTTACTGCACATCCTCAGAGTTCTGTAGATTATCTTCAGTTTGACATGTTAACACTTTTTAACATGTCAAACTGAAGATGGGGTAAGTAAGAGTAGGCTCACAATCACTTATGTTCAAAAAAACCTCCAGTTCTTATATATTAAATTCCCCTGATCCACCTCTATTCTCACTCCATCTTAAGTGCTCTCTTAGACCTCCTGCCCCTTTGAGGGCCCCTTCCCCTCGTAGGCCCAGTTCGCTGTTGCTGCTTGGTGCCATTTTGTCAAAAACTCTGCATTCATTCCAAAATCTACTCTCTACAATGAACTTTCAACCCCGAGCCAATCGGCTGAAACCGATGACAAAACACTGGTAGGACGTCACACTGTAGGGTCTGCTTCGGGGGCAGTGAGGAGGCAGGATTTGAGTACCAAGAGGGCCACATACATTTTTTTTCAGTACCTGAGGGCCACACTATTACGTATTGTCAGGGACTCTCAATGAAGGAAAAAAAATATATAAATAAGCAAAAAATAGCAAATATTAAGCTTCAAAAAAGGATTAGGCTAACATATACATTTCAACTTTAACACAATTATAAATTATAAATTTAAAGAGCATGACATAACTTATGCCAATTTAAGCTTCTTTGTAATGCAACAAAGAATGAATATAATATATATACATACCTTTATCAGTGTTTCCAAATATAGCTTTTACTAATGCTATATATTATATTTTCATTCCTCATTAAAGATATTAAGAGGTACAGTCATAGCATATTATATCATATTATATAATTTTTTTTTATTATTTATTTAATTATTTTTTATTTTTATTCATCTATTTTTATTTTATATTTATTTTATATTTTTGTTTATATCTATATTTTTTCATATATCTTTTTATCTACTTTTTCAAACTGCTACTGGAATCCTAATTTCTCTGAGGGAGTTTGCCAAAGGGATTAATAAAGTTCAATCTAATCTAATCTAATCTAATCTAACATAATTTATAGAAAAGTAAATTCTTTAATGACTTAAATATTTTGTATTCCCAATTTGTTTTTTGTTGTTTTCTTTGGAAAATTGTTGGTGGACCACACTGAGTGAGGGAGAGGGCTGCATGTGGCCCCCGGGCCACCAGTTGCCCACCTCTGGTGTACTTAGAGTGGTGAAGGGAAGGAGATGTTTTAGGAAGCTGCTGGAGCCATCAAGAGGGTCAGAAGGAAAAATTGGGATGCTAGGGATGTTTTGTTTTGTTAATAGAAGTATGTTGTCAGGCAGAGAAGACATTTTAACACATTAAAATGAATATAAAATGGAAAAAGCAGAATAAAGGCCCTTGAGTTTGAGCTCTTACCCTCTGGTAGGAGATTCAGATTGCCAAAGGCCAAATCTAACAGGATGAAGAATTCCTTTATATCAAAAGCCATTACACAACTCAATTTAAATCTTTAACAATGAACAGTCATGAGTCATTGAAACATTGCAGTGATGGTCCTGCTCAGTTGTTCCTTATAGTACTTGTACTTGTGCTTTATCTGTCTCAGTGTTATATCTGGATTTGTGTGATTGTGTTTTTTATGTTTCATGTTTTTACCTGCCTGCAAAGCAAATTTCCCTTAGGGGACAATAAAGTGAAGTCTAAAGTCTAAAGTGGCCTGTTGCCATGTAGATGCAGTTTTTTGCATCGATTAAACATTTTTTTTATATATATATATATTCTCAACCCTACCAAGCTTTAATAAAGCTCACGGGAAACCTTCATAACCAATACAACAGTTAAATGAGATAAATGTACAAACACTGTCATTCTTTCCTGACATACTTTGCAGGAATAATGCATGATATTACTCAGGTATGCTTGTGCATCATCTGTGTACGACTATATTTAGAATCAACGTTATCCCTCAGGAGCCTGTTGACTTGACCTATGAACCCAGATTCCAGCTGTTCGGGTATCTTGCCAATTAAAACAGTGGCAGCTGTTAATAAGCATGTAAGTCCATGTCATGTGCAGGCCGCAAAAGTGTTAAAGCACACAGCACTCGGATTAAACCGTCCACCACCTGTAATTTTCCCTAGAGGGAGGCAGATGTTTCATATCTTCTGGTGTTGTCGTGGCCTACCACAGATATGCTCTGTCGAGGTGGCAGAGGAGTGTTTCTGTAGGATCCTGTGTGCATCATAAAGAGCCTTTCTCTTCCCACCTCTCCTTGCTTTCATATTTCCCTCTCTGTCCCTCCTTTTCTAAAATAGAGCTGAAAAAACAGCCCTACACACTCCAAGTTTAGCACTGCTCCGTACTTTTGGTTAGCCTCAGCGGCCCGGTGAGTCACTTTGAAACGATCCAATTAAAAAAAAGGAGCTAATTGTTAGTTAGCTCGACTATTTCTCCATATTTGCTCCCTCTGAAAAATCCTCTCCTCCACGTCCATAGGCAGTCCCAGCTAAAATTACACATGGTGCCTCTGAATGTATGCCCTGTATATGTTTATCCTCTTTCTGGAGTTATCATTAGGAAGTATGCAGTGCATGTGAGGTCTTGCATGATAACAGGGTTTGCACTCTTTATAGAACATGTCTGAGCGCTCTGAGCTGTGATTGAGCCTGAACAAAAAACAGAGCGAGCAGACAGCTCCTGAAGGGGCGGTCAGGCAGCAGCTGTTTGTTTATTTAGATCTAACTTGTAATTACGGCCGCGACAGACTGCACCAAGTCGAAAAAAAATGACGTATTTGGCTCCGCTCGGCAGCCAATCGACAAAGAGCGCTCGCTGTCCGTCTTGATTACAGTCGAGCGCTGTCGCCGTGCCATCCTGTCGGCTCTGCTCTTATTTAAGGAGGAACTGAAGGTGACTCAAATCCTCTGAATGTGCTGGATGGACACTTTGCAGCCTGGTATTGAAGGCCCTGTGAAACCAAGACAGACTTTCAATACCTCACCTCTCATCTGATGATAAGAATTAAACACTGAAATGTTACCTAAGCTTCCCATTAATAATGCAAAGCTATCCTGTCTGTGGGGTTGCGTGTGTTTACTGTCTTACCTTCACTTGGCTGCATCCAGCTTGGTCAGTGATAGTCCTCCTTCTCTCTTATTTGTGGTTGTTCAGGTAATAAAGGTGCAACATAACCTTCGTGGCCTAGTTCCACACATAAGTGTTACCTAAGCTTCCCAAATTAGTGCAACACTACCCTGATCATGGGCCACTTTTGTTTGTTTGATTCCCTACATTGTAACTGATATTTGTAAACTGAACAGTATTTTACCACAGTTATCTACTGTAAATAATCTATACAGTAAATTACTGCAAATGGCAAAAGACTATGGGAAAACAAACTGTAAAATAAACAGCGTTTTACTGCAATATCAACAGCTATCTACTGTAAAATGTTTATACAGTAAATTACTGAAAGGGGTAATGGATCAAGAGAAAACTGACCAATGGAATAATATAAAAAATAAATGTATGTGATTTTTTAACAAAATGACCTTGTTAATAAATGATCGATAAAATAGTTAAGATATAGCAATTTAAACTATAATACAGTGAGTTCACTGTAATTTAAAATGCATTAAAATTTTGTAGAATAAAATATGGTGATGGTGCTGTAAATGAAAAACAGTAAGGATGCTGTTTTTGATAATACAGTAATAATGCTGTCCACTGAAAGACAGTAATGATACCTTAAATAAATTTACATTGTTAAAACTTTTAGAAAATACAGTAATAATGCTGTAAATTAAAATAGAGTAATGCTACTGTAAAGAAATTTATAGTAACTCACTGGCATCTTGTTGCTAGTAAGTTACAGTTAAATTTACAACAACCTTTTCACAGCATACCACATATATTTCTTCATGCCATATCTAGCTTGTTTGTCCTTGGTTGTCCTTGGCCAGCACTACCTTGGTTGTTGGTTGTTCTGGAAAACCCAAGAAGGTCATTTAATCTCTTATGGTTATTTTTTTTGTGGTGCACAACAGACGAGTGCTATCCCAGATGAGTGCAAAGCTGTTCTGTCTTCTGGATTGTGTGTTTGTTTATCCACTTTGGTCCACCTTGCTCTCACTCAACACTCGCTCGGCTGTTTTTTAGGTTAGGAGGGCGCAATATGGACCAGAGATGTGTGAAAACTCAGCAAAATCATCCTGGTCTCTCTCTGATTCTGTTGTACCACATATACGTCATGTAGTGACAGATCAGTTTCTATATATAACAGAAGTCTGATGGTATGCACTCAAAACTCATTCTCTCATTGAGCTCTGCAGTGTTCCCCAGGAAAGATACTCGCAAAATATTTTTGGATCACTTGCAGCGTGACCCCAGAAGTCCACTTTTACAAGTTTTCCTCCCATATTATGTAAAATGTTGGTTTGCTGTTCGGTAAATAGACCTTGAATTCATTTTTTGGGTCACTCTTGTGGGCTCAGAACAGGAAACTGAGACTTCAGTTCACACAGACTGAGGAGTCTGGATTTCTGCTCCACATTCAGATGTAGGCTCAGAATTTGGTGTGAACATCATAAAGCATGGATCCATCCTGCCTTGGATCAGCGGTTCAGACTGCTGCTGGTGGTGTGATGGCGTGGGGCCCCTTAGTCCCGCCTGAGCATGTTTTTTGTTGCTGACCATGTCTCAGAGATCAGATCATCTCAAACTGGTTTCTTGACTGTACTCCAGTGGCCTCCACAGTCACCAGATCTCAGTCCAATAGAGTAGTTTTGGGATGAGGTGGAACAGGTGGATCTCATACTCTCTGAGCAATGTTTCCAGCAGCTTGTTGAATCCATGTCAGGAAGAGTTAAGAAGCTCTGATTGTTCATAAACGTGTAAAGACATTTCTGTTTTTAATTTTTCAGATAATCCTTCATTTGAATAAATACCTTAAATCCATTAAATATTGAATAAAACAATGCACTTTTGACTTTCAGACTTTATCAGGCATCTAACTTTTACTTTATTAGTTATTCAGTTAGATTAAATATTTAAGATTTAGTCAGTTTTCATTGAATTACACGTCAAAATCTTACTATGAATTTATTTGACCTAATAGTTTTAAGTCTAAGCCACTACTTTGGACTTTTTAACATATTTTTTTTAGAAATTCAAGACTTACTTTGAGTCACAAGAGGCATCGTTTTTTAGTTTAAATGCCAAAACATCAAGATTTTTCAGTTAGAATCTTTTTTGTACAGATGAAAAACTCACGAATAAGATTAGATAAAGCAAAACTTCATAGTGTGGATACAGAGGCTGTATGATGATAACGTTAGTCAAGAGGAAAGGAAAGATTACTTCTGTTCAGCACTGTGTGAAGTAGTTTGTGTTAGGGCTTTGTCAGTCGTGGGCCTTCAGAAAAGTCCTGACTTGTTTTACACATACTGTATATAAGCCTGAAAGAGAATTTTTAGCAAATATATACAGTATGATCAGTGATATTTATCTGATTTATCACCATTTTTTTTATTTTTGTACCAGTGAAGGTGACTATATTGGAGCCACCTGGAAAGTATGCAGCTAATAAATGATCTGATGCATGTAAAAAAAACACCTTGTCACGGCTGATTCCTCGACATGCAGCCTTAGAAAGTTGACGGCTATAACTGATAACTCCTCCTACATTAACGTGACAACTCTAATTTTGAAATCAGATCCGCATTTGTGCTCAAATTCATCCTCAAAGTGTCAAACAGACCAGAAAAGAGTCATTTCTTCGTCCATGTTGAAGAAGATTTCTGCTTGTGATACAAACTGTATGTAAATGTCCCTCTACTTTCACGGCTGCTCGCTGCGTTCCCTCATTTGGCATTCATAAGCAGTTGTGACGACCTCATCAGTTAGACGCCGCTGACTCCACGGCGAAGACGACAAAACCACAGACCTCAAAACGAGGTGAGCAGGAAGACAGAGACTCGACTTCACAGGGGAGGCGTGCAAACCCAGCCAAAACCCTCTCCCTCTCTCTCTCTCCTTCGTCTTTTCTTCCCCTTCGCTAGTTTAAAGTTGTCCTGGCTTTTATTTTGAGAAATATTAATTTGGTAGAAGAGTGGCGTCGCATCTGAAAACACGACACAAAGAAAGAAAAAAGGAGTGAGAGAGAGAGAGAGGGAGGAAAAATAAAAAAAGGGGCGCAATGCGTGCACATTTCCCTCGCTTGACGTTTTGCTGAAGTTTGTACGCCACTTGAGCCCGCCGTTTCCCTCGCTAATGATACCAGCGGAGCCTCTCAGGGGAACGGCGTCCGTCGCTGCGCCTGGCTTTCACATTTCCAGCACCAGGTATTTTGGGAAGCGGGGACTGCGCAGCACATCATTCCAAGAGCTCATGTGGCTCTTTCTCTCCCTCTCTCCAATCGTCTTCGCTCGTCTTTCTTGTTGTTGTTGTACTTTTGCATACGCAGACATTCTCCGTCTCACTCTAGTTCTTCTTTCTTCCTGCCTCCCTTCCTCTCTCTCTCTCTTACTTTTTGATTCGGGGAGGATGATTTCAAGCGCCGAGAGAGGAGAGAAGAAGAAAAAAAAGCGTGCACAGGAGAGGGGGGAATCTTTTTATTAACTTATTCATTGTATGTGAAATCAAGAGATTTTTTCCTGCGCTCCCTCGCCCCCCCCTCTTCCTCTTGGTTAAGGCAAATGAATGTTTAAAGAGGTAATTTACTGGGCCCTGGCAGGATCCACATTGTGTATTACACAAACAGGCAGCAACAAAAGGAAATTCTAATCTAGACAGTAACACGACTGCACAGAGGATCCTCAGCGGGGGGTCCAGATGAATTATACAACAATCTGTGTTCTCCCTCGTTTAATTTAAAGGTCTGTTTTCAAGGCTATCGCCGGCTCCCACTTCAGAGGAGAGACTTGGCCCGCTGAGGTCAAGCCCATATTGACAAATATCAAGAGGCAAAGAAAGGAGCGCCCAAAACGCAGATATGAATAAGTAAAGGCAAACAGATAAGCAAACATAAAGCACGAAGGGAGAGCGGCGTGCAGACAAGGCGTACACACAACAACATCTCGTTTGGCCATGAAACACGGGGGCCCAGAAGAGGCTGTTTTTTTCTTCCCCAACATGAAAACTAAGCATGTGGAGGCACTTCTACTCTTTAAATAGGAAATAATCGTTTGTTTGATGGTTGCTGCACGCCTGTCAGGGTCTCCGTGAAGAAGGAGAAGGAGTCACGGATGCTCACGGGCCCCTCGGACCTCGCCCTTGAGGGTTTTGTTGTTCGCAGAGGAAGTGGAAATCGCTCACATGCATAAATTTGTGGAGATTTCAGAAATAGTCCATTATGATTTTCTTTTTTTTTTTCCATTACGTAATAGCTGTGTGATTGTGCCAGGTACCTCATGGGGTTTTTATTTTTAACTTCCACTGATGTGTTTTCAAATAACTCTGAGTGATGTCTGACTTTACACGCTTTGAACAAAAATATTCTTCAAGAACGGCCCCCTGCTGGACATGTTCAGACCTCCAGGGTGGGAAGAAACTCGTCAGTATTACTCCAATTACAAAAGATTACAAAAGAGTACACAGAAATAGTACTCAAGTAAAAATACTGAGGATTGTTGGTGCACTTTGCTGTTTTAAGAAAAAAACAACAGCTGGAGTGGGATGAATCAAACACTTAATTGTGAGTTTATAATCATACACATGTGGATAAATCAGATATTGTGAGTCATAGTTTTGTTTGCTTTGCACACCACAAGGGTTGATTGCCGTGCTTACTCATTAATTGGCCTACGCTTGCACCATCTTTGCCTAAATTGTGGTTAAAGTCGATTATCAATCAATCAATCCAACTTTTTTTATATAGCACTTTTCATACAAAAAAAATGCAGCACAGAGTGCTTTACAAACAGACAGATAATTAAAATAAGATAAAAGTAAGTATGACCCAAACCCACCCACCCAGGAATCCTTACACATTATTGGTTAAATCATCATTGATTTTACATCGTTGTACCAAGTATACACTGAGGACGCGCCGTCTTAAAGGTTTAAAATGAGTAAACACTGGGGGTTAGGTTCAAGTGTAAAATTAAATATATCATAACATAAAATAAAAATAATGATAAACTGAAATTAAGTAAAAAATAATAATAATAATAATAATAAAGGGTGCTGTAATAAGAGTAAAATCACTAAAAGGTAATTCAGGTAAAAGCCAGACTGAAAAGTTAGGTTTTTAGTTTGTTTTTATGTCACATGATCAGTCGCGTTATTAGCTCATATTTTGAATCAGCTTCATATCTTCATTTTTGATGACTGCTGTTTCCACTGTGTGGTTTGGGCTTGTTCAGTGCAGTTTGGAGCAGTGAATTCACGTCTTATTTGTGTCCACTCCGGCTGTAACTTTTCCTGAAGACGGGATGTGAGTATTGTGCCAGCTACGTACAGAGTACAAGATCTTTACAGGGATAGTTCAGCTTTTTTGAAGTGGGGTTGTATGAGCTCCATATGGCCACTACGTACATGAGATGCAGTGGAAAGTTCTCTCTTGTCCCTCAGTAAGCCACAATTCGTAAAAGTTTGTGACTCAGAACCAGCCGCAAACAGGGAAGTATTGTACCAAATACAAAGGGTATTTTCTCCGCCTACAAGAACTCCCATCAAAAAATAATACCACAGTTTAGAAGTACACTACCTAGAAATTTTTTTGAGTGCATTAACTTTTTGGAAAAATAAAGTTTATCTGGAAGTAACCGACTCGATGAAAATACCAGTGAACATTCCCACATACAATAACACAACGTACCTTTTTGGTCTTTACATTTGAGGCAAGTAGGCAGTGTTCATTTTGTTAGCTATTATTTTCATCAGAGTTTTCGTCAACAACCTTTATTCCCCTGAAGAAAACTAGACAATAACTAATAAAAACAAGTGCACATGGACAAAACTAAATTAACTGACATTTTCATCAACAAATAAAAGTGTTTGATTTAGACTTAATCCAATCAGACCTAATTTGGTCATGTAGAAAGTAGGGACAAGTTGGGAATATATCCAATCACAGCTGCTTTGGTTGGTGGTGGTGGGATAAGTTGTGGAGCGATCCAATCAGAGCTCCTCTCTTTATGAATTGATATATTCATGTAGAGCAGGTTCACTGTTTGTTGTCAGTTCTGGTATTGTAACTGAGATGCTCTGCCAGGTAGCCTAAATAAAGGTGACTGCATTTCACACAAAAGTTCAATTTGTTTCTGTTCATTCATACATTCAGACTTTACTAGCATTCAATAAAGGGTTATTAGATGTTTCATTTTATCCAAGTGTAAAACATGACTTCAGAAATTCAAGGAAATGCCTTACCCTTTACACTTCATATTTTAGTCGATTAAATTTACAGTAGATTTCATCGACTAATATGTTGTTAAATTTCATCAACTGAAACTAGACTAAAGTTAAAACAGTTTAGATAACTAAATTATGACTGAAACTAAAATATGTATATGGTATATTAGGATTAAAGTGATGCATCAGCTGGAGTTATACTGCAGTTCTTTGAGTTTGTGTGATGTATGTCCACCCTCCTCAATCTCTCTTTCTCTGTCACTTTCTCCATCTTCAACCCGCTGACAGAATTGCCCAGCCACCCTTGAGCCACCTTCTGTCGCCGCTGATTTCCTTCATAGTTCACGGGCACCGCACACACCCTGTGACCCCCCTCCAGCCTCCCCCACCTCCTGGTCCATCGTACCTCGGACAATCAACAGGTCGCTGCCCCCTCACCCCTCCCCGTGGCTCAGCACTGGGCCTCTTCTGACGGGATGAGTTTGACCTCTGACCCCCGGAGCCGACAGCTCAATCAGCTTTTTATGGCAGCCGTCACGGCGCAGAAAGAGAAGTCGACACACACCGCGTGGCTCTCAGGGGCGGGGTGGGGAGATAGCTCGCTCTTGTTGTAACCTCCCCTCCATCACCGCTCGCTTCCTTTTCTAATTTGACACTGCAAACCACTTTGGGCCTCACGTATTACTCACCTCCTTTGTTTCCTCACATCACAATCAGTGTTTTTAACAATCTGAGGCGGGGAGAGCTTTTATTTTGTTTGCCCATACCTCGAAAGTCATAACCCGGCGCTTGCGAATACGATTTGATTGAGGAGGTATTAAAAAAACGCGGAGAACTCTGATGCAAATTTGGCCCCTCATTCACTGCAGCACCGCCAGTGATGTTTGCTCCCACAAGTCCTCCGAGCTCCAACCGCTGATTTAACCTCCAGGGGGCTGAGCGGCGAGTGATCACAACGCTCAGAGGAAGTTAGCGGCCTTGGCTCTCTAGAGGCCAGCACTTCCTCTTGATTTTCCAGAAAGAAAAGGGAAGGTAAAGATAAAATAAAAATATAACACCCCTGCTATGCCGTGTGTGTGGGCTTCACACAACTGTAAAACTGCGTCATCAGCACAAAGATAAAACTCGGGGTTTGTGTGTGCGTGTGCATGTGTGTATTTTAGACAAGGTGCCTGCCCTGGAGCGAGATAATGTGAACAGAAGCAGATGGGGAAACTTAAACGCACACCCACTAGGGTATAGCAGAGCTGGCACAAAGTAAGAAGAGGTCTTAGAACATCTCCCAGCCCTGGTGGATGCCAGCGCTGAAACTGGATGACAAAGAGAGTGAAAGAGAGGGAGAGAGTCTGTTCTGTGTGTGTTTAGCGCCGAGCCTCCACTTTTTGTTCTTCTTGCATATTTATTCTTTTATGGAAACTGTCGGCCCTCTGTCCTTCTGTTTGGTAGCTCATCTGTTGTGCTGCAACACGAGGCATGTCTGGGTTTTTTGGAGACACCACCCTGTGGAGTCCATATAAAAAAATCTATATTTATGTAGCTGTGAAATGCTTAAAATAATAAAAAGATGCAGCGTTACAAACGTAGAGAACAAAAATGCTGATAAACGGGTCAGATGTTGGTGTAAAATCACACAAGATTTTCCATTTAAACACTCAAACAAATTAATATCCCACTTAAAAATACAGGTTAGAGTGCTTAAGCAATTCACAAAATAAGATTTGATAACAGATTTTTGCCCTAACTCACCCCTCACATGGACTTAGCAGGGCTGGGCGTGATTCCCCATCAAGTGAAGCCATCAATACATGTTTCACTGTAAAAACCTGGAAAACCTGGGAAATGATTGACCAATTTTCCAGTCATGGAAAACATATGGAAAATGAGGTAAAAAGTAAAATGTCCTTGAAAAGCTTGAATTGTCCTGGAAGGTTATTTATCTTCCTTCTACCTTGTTAGTAAACAATAATCAAACACATAAAAAATGAAGTAAAGATGTACTTGGTAACTGATTCACACTTATTCATAAAATATGAGTAGATAAAATAATGCAAGTTAATGAATAAAATATAAAAACTCAAAACAATGGTGACAAAATAAAATGGCAAAATAAAATTTAGGCTACTTAAACAGTAAATCAACAAAATGTATTTATAAAAAGCAGAGTAAATAAAGACTTAAAAAAATAGCATAAACTGTTAATTTATAATAGTGAGGCACTGCATAAAAGCAGACAATGTCCATGCCCGAGAGTTAAAAGTAAATAAATCCTAAATTCAGGATGATACGGTGGAGCTAGCTGGAGATATCGGTCATCAACCTGTAATCTTGTTTTTTAGAAGCTGGATTAACCTGAGATCTGCCCACAGTAATACTGTCACTTCATCTGGTTTTGTGACACTGGAAAAGTCCTGGAAAATGATTTATGGAAAAGAGTGGGAACCCTGCCAAGGCAATCAAAGCCATAAATATCAAAATCACTCTTGGCCACTTTATTAGATACACCTTACAAGTACAGAGCTGCTGTAGTTCAACAAGGTGTTGAAACATTCCTCGGAGATTTGGGTCCATGTTGACATGATAGCATCACACATTTGCTGCATGATAAGAACCTCTTGTTCCACCACATCCCAAAGGTGCTCTACTGGATTGAGATCTGGTGACTGTGAGGCCAGTGTAGTACAGTGAAGTTAAAACACCACTCCACAGGGGACCTGATGTTGTGTTTTTACAAAACAATCGTAGACACCCCCCGGGTCTCTTTAGACATTAAAAGACTTGTGTGAGGATCTAAACAGCGAAATCTCAGTTGAGCACAGGCAGACGACCTGCTGAAAAGCTCAGACATGCTCCATAAATACTCAATTTAAACTACTCCAATAAGTGGATAATGAGATTGTGTTTAACTCCAACCATGTTAAATAAATTCAACCCCAATACCCCGGATGTATGTAGTAAATGTGGAATGAAGGGCACACTATTTCATTGCCTTTGGAGCTGTCCAATTATCCAGGCCTTCTGGATAGAGCTATTGAAGGTCATTTCCCGTGTCACAGGAGTAAAATTACTCATATACGCCAAACTGTGTATTCTTGGAATTTTTCCTGTGGGTTGTCTTCTCAGCAAGGCAGAAAAGAAAATGACTATCTATTGTTAATTACAAGCAAAACACACCATAGCCAGATACTGGAAATCTTTCACTAGGCCAGGTCTACAAGCCTGGTTTGCAGGATTGTCCCACTTTCTTGCCCTTGAAAACTTACATTTACGATCAAGGGTAAATATTCCACCTTTGATAAAATATGGGGACGTTTTATGGCACTTCCAGAAGTGCCATGATCCCATTTTTCCTTAGTTAAGTTACCGGTTTTGTTCACATTTCATGTCTTGTCTTTGTGTTTCCTGTTTTATTTTGAAAGTTCACCTATCTTTTCTTATTTCTGTAGATTTCACTTCCTGTCTGGCGTTGTCACACCTGATCCCTGATTGTGCTTCCCCAGCTGTGTCTCATTACCCCCAATTACCTCATGTGTTTAACCCTTGTGTCTTCCCATGTCTTGTTACCAGATTGTTTGTATCTTTCTGTCGCTTTAGTTTTTGGTCACGACCTGCTGTGTTAGACCTTGCCTTTTTGCCTGTCGTTTTTTGGATACCTTTGCCTGACTCTGCCTGCTTTTGTGTGCCGGATTTTGGACAGAAAATAAACCTTGCCCTTTGCCTCATGGATCTGCTTCGTCTGCTCTTTGAGTTCTTTTTGTGCCAAGAGAGTTCTAGCCATGACAAGAAGGGGAGAGGGTTACAGTTAGTTTGATTTTTGACTCAAGGATTATATGGGTAGCAATTTTGGAGCACTTATTTTGGGCCTTGTAGAGGCGCTCAATGTGTGGTCCTGTTTTAGAAATTTAATAATTTTAGAAAATTAGACTTGTATCATAAGATGATGTCTTGCTGTGAATGTTCTGCACTGTACCTTACTTGTCTTTTGTCTTTGTTCTTTTCGTAATACTTGAAATATATCAAAATGCAATAAACACATATGTTCAAAAAAAGGAGTACAGTGAACTCATTGCCATGTTGAAGAAACTAGTTTGAGATGATCTAAGCTTTGTGCTGGAAGTCTCCATCAGAAGATGCCACACTGTGGTCATAAAGGGATGGACATGGTCAGCATCAATACTTGGGTAGGTTGTGGGGTTTAAACCATGCTCAGGTGGGACTAAAGGGCCCAAAGTGTGCCAGAAATCCCCGTCACACCACCAGCAGAAGCCTGAACTGTTGATCCACAGCAGGACAGATCCATGCTTTCATGATGTTCACACCAAATTCTGACCCTACCATCTGAATGTGGAGAAAAAATTCAGACCTATTGTCCTATTTTGGTGATGTTGTGAGATTGTAGCCTCTGTTTCTTGTTCTTCGCTGACAGGAGTGGCACCAGGTGTGGCCTTCTGATTCTGTAGCCCATCGGCTTCAAGAATCGATATGCTGGGCCTTCAGAAATGGTCTTCTGCAAACGCTGGCTGTGTCTTGAAGTACTCTGAGCTCTGACATCAACGAGGCATTTTCAACCTGAGAACTGCTCCTTATTGGATATTTTCTCTTTGTTGGACCATTCTCTTTAAACACTTTAAGATGGTTGTGTGTGAAAATATCAGTAGATCAGAAGCTTCTAATAGACCGGATCATCTAGCAGTAACAACGATGCTACAATCAAATCTCTTAAATCCCTTTTCTTCTCCATTCAGATCCTCTGTATGTACTCCTGTAGACAACAAGCAGGTGTGCCTAATAAAGTGGCCAATGATAGTGAATTTCATATGAACAAATGCTTATATGATCAATCAAAGTCTAGATGGTTCACAATAATTGTATTTTTAATTATTTTATTTTATTTTAATTTTTTTCATCTATTTTATTTTTGTTTTTATTTAATTTAATTTAATTTTTATTTATTTTTCTTCATAAGGAAGTTAAAATAGCTTAACGGTTCTGCATGTTGCAACCTGCCTTCTTAATTTTTTATTTAATTTTTTATGCTCTTATCTACTTTAATGTCTTTTTGATATTCCTGCTGCTATACTGGCATAAAAGCAACTGAAACAACCAAATTTTCCCTTTAGAGTTTGGGCCATGACACCATTAGTCTGCTCATTTTTTGCCTTTTCAGCTTGTTTTTGTTTTTCTAGTTTTATTTCTGCATTAACAAGACGCTGACAGTGGGAATAATATCTTATATGTGAAAAATAAAGACATATAACAGGCAAGGCAAGCATCAAAACTGCTGATTTAAACTCTTCAATTCAAATTAAGATTAAAAAACTTAAATACGGACTTTTTAAGGAATCTAAACTTTAAAAGGTAAGAAATCAGTCTGATTATTTAGTGTAAATATTCTTCACAGGTCACTTAACAGCTCTACCAACTTTCTTCTTACTTTCTGAAGTGTTTAAACAGCAAAAAGAGCATTTAAAAAGTTCACATTATAAAAACTAAAGATGTTTTTTGAAGATATCGATCCCTGCACACGGACTGAACTCCTCTGATCCCAGAGGATTGTGTTAAAGAGGCTGAAAACAGCTTATCCTTATAAAACATTTACAATAAAAGCAGTACAACAACTCCGCGCTTCTCTTCCTTCAGCTCGCCGTACGTATGGATATAAATATTGAAGCAGCTTTTGGCACAAACACAGACGGCAGAGCAGAGCGGAACTGTTGCATCATTTTTAGATATAAAGACAGAAATCGGATAATCGAGCAGCTTTGACAAACTCCAACTGATGAAGGAACAATTTTAATGTGGAGATGAAGAGTTTGACCACATTAACTGTGTTTTATATGTTTTATTGAGATTTGTCACAAGTAGATGAAGCAGTGCCTGATCAACATGCATTTGGACATGGCATGTCAACCAAGAGCACAGCACACATGTATTAGTATGACCTTGACAATCATGGATGACCTGCTGCTGTGGACCTGCTCCACTTCATGTGCTCTATCCTGCATCAACAATCAACAGAAATAACATCATTTAACATAAATTCATACTTTTAGACCAGTTAAAATGTTAGCATATGCTGTGTATATATAGTCATACATACAAATATCTCAAATATCTCTCTTTTCCAACTGTCATATATCAAACATGTACATAACAGTACATGTAAATACCATTTATATATTTTATTTATTTTCATTCGTAAGTTTCATTCTTTATATTTCTTTTTTGTATTTTGTTGCTGTAAATTTGGAATTTCCCCCTGTGGGACTATTAAAGGAATATCTTATCTTAAACCCATTTTAATGGCAGTTCAGCTAGATGCTGCTATATTAATCAACATCATTCCTCTCCAGATTATATTCATTATAGGTATTAATGTTAATATTAGATTGATCTCTCTATTGAAAATAAGATGCCACATCTCAAGGGGATTACCTATTATGAATTTATATTCAACAAAGACAAACACGGTGCTATATACACTGTAAATAAAGATTGATTGACTCAGTCTATATTCAGCAGAGACAAATACGATTTTAGTCCCCTTGTCTCTGCCTGAATGGATCCATCTCTAGATGTATGTATGTGTAAATAAAAATATATTTACCTCTGCCAAGGAGGTTATGTTTTTGCCAGGGTCTGTCTGTTTGTGTGTTTTTTAGTCTGTTAGCAAGATTACACAAAAACTTCTGGATGGATTTACATGAAAATTTGACCAGAGGTGTGATTTGGTCCAAGGAAGAAGCCATTACATTTTGGTGGTGATCCACATATTTGTCTGGATGCAGAAAATTCCCAAAATTTTGTAAAAATCCCATAAGTTAACATTGGGCCATATTTAAAAAATTGTATCTCTGACATCACTGCATCGATTAGCTTCAAAATTTACAGGATAATAAATATAATATACTTCTATCATCACAGTAAATTTCAACTGGATTCAATTCAGACTGACGTCATAAAAACACATTGAAGTTTATTTTGGCAAATCCCATTCATTTCTCCTCGGCTGCTGTGAGGGTTTTGCCCTGTGTACGTCATTATGGGAATTGTAGTTTATTTGCAAACTCAGGTCAACGTTTTTCAAGCCTATGTCACTACATTACTAAGCTGCTTGGCAGAGGTCTGTGCTCTCCGAGTGCTTTTCTAGTTATTATAAGTATTTATATTTATGCATATATGAGTATCTATAAAATGAAGAGTTTGTCTTCGACCTGCTCTGTTGTAAAGTGCATTGAGAAAACACTTGTTATGAAGTGGAGGTATACAAATAAAGATTGATTGATTGATTGATTGAATGATAAAATATCTTCAAACCCAAATTCATGGAGCTTCATTTGTTTGTGTGAGTTTCATGTCATTAAGCTGAGTGCTCGGGCTGTTTTGCCTGAATTCTCTGATCTGTTATATAATCCCAGCTCTGCTCTTTCTCGTATTATAGATCATCATCTCGTTTCCTGAATAAATAACAGTCTTAACCAGATAACTGACTCCGACTGCTCAGCAGAGCACGAAGCACTCGTGCTGACCCTTGCTCGTACGTCACATTTTGCAAAAGCATCCGAGTCACTTGGGACCAATCTGTTAGGCCCATAAATCAGCTCTGGATCTCCTCGCGGGCCAGCCGAGGCGGGCCTGGGGTAATGGGGAGGGGGGGTGCAATGATTCCTTCCACAATGAGATGCACATGTTGCTGCCTGGTGGGTGGGTGCTGCAGGGGTCAGAGGGGGTGCGTAGGTTAATAATGAGGTGAACTTGATCTTCTGCAGTCCCGCAGACACACGGTCGCTCTTTACTCCCTCAGGAGAGGAGAGCGTTATCTCAGTGAAGTAAAACAATGAAGGAGAGGGAAGAGCCCGAGGTCCAGAGCAGTCTGTAGATTCTTCATTTATAGATTATTGATGGGGCTCGTGCTAACAACACCTATAACAGCAGAATCAGAGGAAGACTAATCCGCTCTGCTCGAAGGGTTAAAGCAGCTAAAAAAAACTCTTATTAAAACATTTTAAATTCAGTAAAAGTTTTAAAATCTAGTAAAGAAGATGAGATAAGAATCGATCAAACTTTATTTTCATAGCACTTTTCATACAAAACCTTGGAGCACGAAGTGTTTAACATAAAAAAGAAATAATAAAATGAAATTAAAAAATAAAAAGTAGAGAACTGAGACCAAGACCTTACCCTCCCTTGTGATCCACATCCAGCACACACACAAAGACATTAAGAGGAGATTCTAACAGAAAACAGAATCAGAGGACCGAGGAAACGCCATCTTGAATTACAAATAAGAAAAAAACAGAAGCTAAGACTAAAACGACATTCCGATAAAAAGAAAAGTCATGATAAGAAATTAGATAAAAAATACCATAGAATAAAAAACAAATAAAATTCAAGTTAGAATAATAATAATATGGTAAAATGAGATAGCCCCACACCAAATGAGCAATAAAATCTGCTAAAGTAGGATAATTAAAAGAAAATAAATCAACAGAGAATAAAACTCCAAAACAATAACTCTGAACTGAAATGGAGAGATAAAACAGAATACCGTAATTTCTTGTTTGTAACACACATATTTTTGCTCTTAAATTAGGTCTTATTTTCGGGTGTGTTTTATACACAAGCACAAGCAAAATATGTAAAACATTTCGTCTCCCAACATCACGATTACAACACATCTGGTACAAAAAGCCAAAATATTCTCTCTCTCTGCAAACATTACCGCCAAACTTGCGTAATTGAACTGACTGTTAAACTGTTCTAATCCAATGAGTTTACCTTTGTGTAATGATCGTGTTGTTCTCAAGTGTTACGGTACCACTCACGTGCAAACGCAGGGCGCTGCCATCTTGTGAGCAAGGGAACCAATATAGCTGCACTGTGATTGGTCGAAGACATCGGCCTGTTGATAGCTGCTCTCTGATTGGTTGGTACACTCCGACTGAGCATGCTCGGAAGAAATCGAGTAATTGCGCATGCGTGAAGCGAAAGGTGTTCCCGCATCCGTTTGAGAGAGAAAATCGTGTACGGCATTTGTTGTGAAAGTACTGAAATTTCATTAAAATTTTGAATAAAGGTCATTTTTGAATTCTGAGAGAGTGAGGTTTGGGCAAAATGTGGGTGCGTGTTATATTTGAATACAGCGATTATCCTGGAACAAAGCATTAAAAAATGGGGTGCGTGTTATAAACGAGGGCGTGTTATATTCGAGAAATTACAGTAAGAGGATTAAAATAAATGAGATGAAATAATAATAATAAAGAACATATAGAATATAAGCACTGGGTCAGAAAATATAGAATAAGAGGAAGTTAATGAGGAAGAAGTGAAACATGCCCGTTCTTTGGCAGTTCAACAACTTTAGGTCAAGTGTTTTGCCCAAGGACATGTCAACATGTGACAGCTGATTACCAATCAAGCTAACTATCAGACTGAGCCACTGAGCTCAGCATCCGAGGAGAGCTTTGAGAGAATTTCTTTAAACATTTCTTATAAGTCCACCACGACTCAGGGGTGAAATAATTTGATTCTGGAGGGAAAAGGTCAAAGTTCAAGGTCATTGTGGCTCATGATCCTCCCTTGCATGTGAACAGAATGATTCAAGAACAATATTTTTCTCAGGTGGGCGTCATCTCCGTTAGATTTTGATGCTAATGAGTCGAAGGTCAAGGTCATTTGGTTTCATGTGATGTGCTGACTCTGCTGACCTGTGACAGTGTCTCAAGATCTTTCCGCAAATGTCAACCCAGACTGAAAAATGAACTTATTAAATGTTGAAGGTCAAAGGTCAGGGAATGTTGGTCATAGCACAAGGAAGAAGTGATTCGATTTTGGTGGTGATCTGCATCCAGATGCAGATTTTTTAAAGGACTTGTTAGTATTGCACGATGGGGCAGTTTTCCACATTTTTAGTGAATAACTCTGTAAGTAGTGTCAGTAATGCCTTGGCAATGACCATGTTCTATTGTGTGGTTTCCTAGGACCTTCAAAGTGGTTATAAACATCTATCTTTTGCCCTGTCTTGCAGCTGTAAATACCACTTATTATTCTGTCTACATAATTATGAAGCAGTAAATTCTGTCAGATTGATTTATTTTAGCTTTTGTTTCTCCTTTTTTAACATACATGCATTTGATACAGAGATGCTAAAGCCTGATTAAATTACAGCTGTTCTGGCTCATATATATTTTTAAGAAATGTTGTTAAACAAGCTGTTAATGTCTCTTCAGCTGCTGGTTTTTCTGCTGGGTCTCCCCGAGGTGCTTTCTGCCACGATCAGCACGGTTCAGTTTCAAGCCTGCGAGCAAAGGTGATGCCGGTGCTGAAGTTGCTTTTGGTGGGAGCCGAGCCTGATCTCTTCAGGCACATTGTTCCAGCGCTTTAACAGTCCTGACAGAAAAGACTTAACACTCTTGACCTTCAGTCTAGACTTTGGAATGACCAAAAAGGGTCTGAGGCTGAGCTCTTATCTTCACTGGAGGAGCCTCGCTGCCGCTCTCTGATCTGATATTTATTCTATGGCTATCTCTGAAGCTCAAATGTGGAGTGAATATTGATGCTTTATTTATTATCAAAGGAAGAGTATTGACTGTATCTAAAAGCAGCCATTTGGGATCAGCTCAGCTGTTAGAATGAATGATTTAAACAGATAAAACTGGAAATGTGCAGAGAATAAACTGCTCAAATAATTCAGATAATCAAATATGTCTATCTTTACATTCGAGACGCCCACGGCAAACTACCCAGCACTGTAAATTCAGTTTGTGATTACCTCAAATATATATTCACTTTGCTTTTGAGTCCTTCCACCGAGGTTGGCACTCTCTCACCGACTGTTTTCTCTTAAATCCTGGTGATTGAAGCGTCCAGGAGCTGCTGAGACTAACAGGATTCAGAGCCGAGAGCTTTAACTGTATGTTTAAAAGTTTATGGAAATGTGCCAGCAGCTAAATAGCTGTTGATTACAGATAAAAAGTAAAGGCTATGTCCATTAAGCGGCTCTTCTTGATAGCATCTACCAGTCAGTTAGAAAGTCTTATATATAAAGTACGGTATATGTGAGAGCTGAGGGCGGAGAGTTCAGAACAGCTCGACAGCTGAGAGCTGTGAAGTTACTGATAGGACCGACTGCAGCAGAGGAGGGAGCACGCTCTGTACGAGTTATTGGAAAAAGGCGATAAAACTCTGAAGGTGGAGGTTATACGGTGTTAAAGTATTATTAAACTAAAGTGAGGACTTCAAGATGGTAGAATTTCATTTAACACTGAGAACTGTACTCAAACTAAAGAGATTATGAATATTCATGTGGATAAATGCTCTGTTGATGCAATTAAAAGAGGTCATGTTTTACCTTATTAAGTCACACAGCTATGCCCGTCTACAGAGCCAGTAGCTGCCTGAAACGTCTCATCCCCCTACCATTGTGACGTCTGACCATTGTTTCGTTAGCAGTTCAAGGCCATTGGCCTGGATTGGCAAGTCCATTACAGAGCAGAGACTGTAGAAGAAATGCTGAGTTGTTGACAACATGGCGCCAACGGCACTGAACGGACTGGTCCCACATGGAGAAGGGAGCCTTAAAGGGGCAGGAGGTCCAGACAGAGAGAGAGTAGAGGTGGATCAGGGTTACTCAGTATGTCCAGACTGGAAGGGTTTTGAACATCAGTGATCATAAACATACTCAGCAGTCGGAGTAACCGTCTGAGCTCCAGGGGATGGCTAGGGCTGACAGCTTTTCACGAGGACAAGTTTTTCTGTTTTTGGTCATGTTTTCATTTCAGTTTGGTTTTGACAGGCTTGGTTGATTTGGGTGCTCTTAAAAATATATATATTCTGAAGTGTTTAAGGCTAATAAAAAAAACTATCTATTTTATGAAGATGCTGATGCAAAGAAAAATCAACAGATTTTACCTCCAAACACCTGCATTTAATAATATTTAGACAATTAAAAGCTTTCTCGAAATGGCATTTAAACTCGTCAAGATGACATCTTACCTTTTCATCTTATTGTCTTTTTTCTGAGCTGACTTTTAATGCATCAACATTCTGCTTGTCAGAGCTAACTAAGGCTGGTGAAGTTCGTTTCTAGCAAATATCCAGTCAAACTCAAAAAAGACTAAATCCTTTTCATGACCATGTGCAGCAGATGCAGAGATTGTGCAGAAGCAAGGACGTTAGGAGTCTTGCAGCAGTCACCAGAGTGGATGCACTAAACTGATTGGATTGAATTTTATGCTCCCCTGTAAAACTGGACAAAAACTGGACATACTTTACAAGACCTAACTACGAGCCCCCATATCAGCACTGATAACTCAGAAGCATTGATTTTAAGTTGGGCAAATGCTAATTTATCTTCAGCTCTACTTTAACCACAGATTAGAGGGACGAAGGTCCCTCATATTACGAGTGTGGGTGCATATTGCTGCCTCTCCTCTCTCAGTAGTTTCTTGGATCTTTAGCTCATTGCTACTTGCTCCATCAGGATTCTCCTCCTGATAAAAGGGCAAAAATAAATAAAACGGTTGGTGCTGAAAATACTGCAATTAACACGTGTATATTGAACGGTGGTAGTTAATTATCAGTTTATTCCAAAAGGAGGGCGCATAGTTACCACAGGTCCCCTCTCTGGAGTTTGATCTAATGTAAGGTACGGACTAAAGGCCTTCACCTGATGATCTGAGGCATTGGAGGGTTGTACACAAGTGAAATTTCTCAAGTCAGCAGCTCACTGCCATGTTTACGGTGTCTCTTGCATCAGATCAATATTTATAAATTCATTTTATATAGAGAACACTCTTGCAGGATCCTTCCAAGTAAAACCCTTAACTGAATGTATGCTGATAGGATTGGTGCTTAATTCTTCCAATTTGTTCCACTTCCCAGAAAAAATCCCTCTTCTGTTTGTTTTGTTACAGACATCACCCTCAGTTCATGCCAAACTGTATTTATTTAACTGACTTCTTTGCAGACAATTCAGGCGTGAGATCTTGCTCTTTATATCCTAAAATAAGATATTCATTTGGCATGTTTGGGATGTGACTTACAAAAAGTATGACAAATACTTTCTATTGTAAATTAGACGCAGCGCTCACTCAGAGTTGAGTCTGCAGTGTAAAAGCACACACAGGCACACACTCTTGCATACACCCCCCCACCTTTGCATCGCCGCTCAAGTTTGATTGATGAGGAAATAGATGGTAAATTGCAGTGTCCGTCCTGATGGATGACATCATTTGGCCCAATGTGCTGATCACGTATGCCAAAACAGATCCTCGCTCAGCCCCTCCTCCCGTCCTCCTCCTCCTTTTTTGCTTACAATTGATCAGCGTGAGTTTGTGCGCTGGCCCTCTTTGAATTTAATGCATGAGGTGGGAGAGCAGTTGACGTGGCTCTTTACTGCCCCGGTCCCTCGGCCCTCCCTCCTTCCCTCCCCTCACTTTCCCATCCATCTTTATCTGGAGGGGGTCCGAGCCGTGACAGATCGGGCGGCGGTGTGTTTGTTTACCCTCGTATGCAGACGATCAGTCTGTGTTAAATGGCCCTTCTGCTCTCAGATGGATTATTGTTTACACAGGTTCAATTATAGGCTGGGTGTCTAAATGGAGACTTATGAGGGAGGATGGGCAGCGATCGTCAGGATTTGATATTTTCTGTCAGCGTTTGTTCCCACCATCAAACCAGAGCAAACATCGTGGAGGCTTTCATTCGGAGCTGCTCTGTTTGCAGAGGATTTTAGGAAAGAGCTCTTCAAACAATGCGCAGGAACATTAGAGGAAGGTTTTCAAATTGATTTCTGAAGCCGTGACTCTTCAGGAAGATTACCAGATAAACCTTATGATGTGAGACAAATCTGCAAAATACCTCTGACTCGGGTAAAGCGGGGTTGTCAAATCCATGGGCACAGGAGAGCTCTGCGTGCTCCTCCATCAAAAGTCGAACACGTGTAAACAGCTTCGCCAGGCCGTGTTCTCCCGGCGGGGTTATTCTGTGGAAGCCATCCAAGCGCCACCTCATATTCAAATGGGCTGACAGGTGAGGAAGAGTCAGACGAGTGCGCCGGGTGAGGGGGGGGACGGCGTCTTGATTGATGGGCCAATGGCACGCGGCGGCGGCTGAGTTTATGAGCCAGAGCAAATCTGAATATTGAGAGCGAGGCCATCATGTCACACTCGCCGTATTAAGAATTATTTGACAATGCATTATGTTGGAGATCTGTCACGGCAGAAAAGATGAACATGCCCTCCCCCGCGGATGAAATTACAGCCTGCGGTGCAGTGAGGAGTGGCCCCACGCCCCACTCTGAATTCTCAGTGGACGCCTCCAACATGAGGGGCCCATTGACGGGGGGGGGGGTTAGCAGGTGCCAAAATAAATGATAGAAATATCAGTATGCATGGATTCCTGTGCACGCAGTCAACGGTTTGCAGAGTTGACAATAAACTGAACTTTTTATTTTACACCAAAACCATTTTACATACTCTCGTTGGCCAATTCATTAGGTACACCTTGCTAGCGCCAAGTTGGACCTCCTTTTGCCTTCAGGGCACAGATTCAACAAGGCGTTGATATGACAGCATCACACAGTTGCTGCACATCTATGGTGAGAATCACCAGTCCCACCACATCCCAAAGGTGGATTGAGATCTGGTGACTGTGGAGGCCACTGGAGTACGGTGAACTTGTTGGCATGTTCAAGAAACCAGTTTGAGATGATCTGAGCTTTGAGACATGGAAGAAGTATAAGGAGATGACAATAAAGGGTAAATAAAGGGTGGTCAGCAACAAGTCTCAGGGCTGTAGTCTGTAAGGAAATATCCACACATAAGCAGATTTTTTTTTAAAACCTCAGTATTAAAAAAGAATCCTAAATGCACTGATGTATGTTGTTTATTAGCATGTAATGATCTGGTGTGTTGGTCATTCTGCTACACAACAAGCATGGCAAGAACAAAACACTTACAGAGCCCAAATTCTGCTTATGTTGTAACTATAATTTTGCAGTTGGACACTTTAAAAGGACTTTAAGTTCATTATTTCTGATTTAGTATTTGAAGTTAATCCTAAAATATATTATTTGCATAAATGCTTTGAATTGTGAATAATTACTGGTTAATTATACATGATCTGTGTCCTGATACTGCAATTGTTAACAGTAAGTTCATGAGTTTGCTATTGTAACTACATTACCCAAGATGCACTGAGTTTTGTCCCAGAATGCTTTGTGACGCAATATGATTTGACAGTCGTTGAGATGTGATTCTGCAACATGAAGTCCGTTTCTTTCCCTTCATCCAGTTTCCAATGCCAGATTGTCAGAACAGCTTATTTTCAGCTTTATCTGCCCTTCAGTGTGTTTAACGTGTGTCCTCTGCATGCTAGAGCACTTCTATGAACAAGACAAAGAGTTTGCAGCATCAGGATGTCTCCTCTCCTCGTCTTAACAGCACCAGTAGCTGCCTGAATGTCTCTTTCCAAGGGAAATTAATGATTGTCTTCTTTTGTGAGGACTCTTTTGGTATTGAGTACTTCCATAAACTATCAGTACCACAATGATACTTCAACAAAATGTCTGCCTGTGCTCTTCAGTTCTTCTCTTTCTGATATTCTCTCTTACACACACACATGCAACATAGTTCTGATGACCATTGAAAAAAACAGAAAATGTATCAACAGTATGTATGTATCCCCTGTGCATTTGAGGAGATAATTGAAATCAGTATTGAAAAGTTCACAGCAGAAAGTATTAGTAGGAGCAGTACTATTTGAAGAAGTTTCATAGCGCCCATCAGAGCCAGGAGACTCTTGGGAGGCCACTGATCAGACCAACAGACCAGGACCTCTGGTTGGCATTTTTGGAAAGTTCATTTGGTTCAGGATGATGTCAAGGCTCACACAAACTCTGGTGCGAACCACAGAACTCTCTCTACCTGAAAGCAAGGGTATCGGCTCACTTTCAAGTGGACCAGAGTTCGATTCCTGGTGGGTGTGAAAGCCATAAACAAAACAAGGCAAGAAAACCAGGAAGAAGTTCAGCCAAATTCAAATCAGTGGCTTGACTTTAGCTGAATATCACAACAGCGAGCATGCTAACAAAGCATTACTGACAATATCAAGCAGAGTATGGCCAATGTTAGCACTCCGGATCTCTTTACAGCTTAAATTCCACAGTCTGTGTGGAATATAGTTGCATATTGCTCCAGTCAATATGCAGCCTGAATACAGCTTTGTCTATAGCTCAAAGTACTCCTGAGCTGCTTCAATCGAGTTATTATTCAAACTCATCACAGACCTACTTTAGAGATTTATTTAGATTGTAATGTGGAAAGGTACTTTATTGATCCCTTTGGGGGAATTAAGGTATCCAGTAGCAGTAGTTGTGGTAATGAGAGTCCAGGTCACGAGTGGCCTTTGTTCAGAGTGTTGTTCAGTCTAATGGGAACAAAGGATCTCCTGAACCTCTCAGTCCTGCAGCAGCAGTGAAATAAGTCTCCCAGTGCTGCTGCTTCTCTTTCCCCCCGGGATGTTGTAGAGGGCCAGCCGTCTTCTTCAGTCCTGCTGCCGCCCCAGCAGACAGCAGCATCGTACAGAGCACTGGAGACCGATGACTGATAGATCATCTGCAGCATTTCACTGCAGACACACAAAACCTGAGCCTCCTGAGGAAGAAGAGACGGCTCTGCCCCTTCTGGTTCAGGACATCTGTGTTCTTAGACCAGTCCAGCTTGCTGTCAAGATGCACACCTAAGTACTGATAGGTTAATGACTGGCTGGAGCAGAAGCTTAGACCTCCTAAAATCAATGACCATCTCCTCGGGTGAACTCCTCCATTGTTGAGAAGGTTCATTGTAGTCCCCTGCGTTGTAGCGTCCATTCAGAGAGTTATATCCAGGTTGGGGGCATGTCTGTAAGTCAGAGTCTGGTCCATAGTATCCTCGCTCATTGGTCCCAATCCTCAATCCTCTGTGCAGTGTAAGAGACATAACTCAGTCCTTGACATGGATGGTGAGAAACTACATCTGGTTTGAGCGGGGACTGAAAGATCCACGTTCTGTTTTGTGGTTTTGTATTTCCAGGTCATAGGTCATGCTTTATTACACAGCATCTGACAGGCTTTGGTCCACCTGATAGAGAGCAGAGTGAAGGAAAACTAGACTGAATAAAAACTGCAACAATGCTGCAACATCATCCTCAAACTGAGTCTGTTGAGCTTTAAAGGGATACGCCATCTTTTTTGTTGTTTTTGTGTCTTGCCTCACTTCAGAGTCCATGTCAAGCAGATAGACACCATTCTTTTAGCTGTGCATGCAGTAACAAGGAAGAGACGGGCAGAGCTCGCCAACTAATTGGCTTAGCTCTAATGGGAGTCAATGGGTAGGGTTAGCCTGCCTCTGCCTACAGTCATCAGATGAACTCTTCAGCAACTGTAAAGGGTCATGTGTGCTCGTTATTGCTTGATTTTTTAACATGTTATGTTACGTTATCTTCTACTAGCATCATATTATCTTCTTCTACTCATAATCAGAGGCTTTTTTTTGTTGCTCTCCTTACAAGCACATCCACGGTGGTTTTCACTAGAGATGGGAAGTTTGCAAACGAGTTGAGTCTTTTGAACAGCTCTTTTAAGTGAACAATGAAAACCAGTTGCAGTTGAGTTGCAAATGGCCTGCAAGTTTTTAGTATGGCTCACAAAAGAACGACTCATTCACCGTCACTGATCATTCACTTAAAAGAGCTGTTCAAAAGACTCGACTCGTTTATGACCCTACCATCTCTAGCGAAAACCACCGCAGAAGTAGATCAACAAAACAAAGCCTCTGTTTACGAGTCGAAGAAGATAAATGGATTATAGTAGAACATAATGCAGCATAACGCAGTAAAAAAGAGTCACACCAAGCACTCAGGACTGTTTAGAAGAGTTTATTTGATGACTGGAGGCAGAGGCAGGCTAACACTTCCCATTGACTCCAAGTGTTTGAGCTAAGCTAATTAGCAGTGCTCAAACTCTGCCTGTCTATCTGCTTGTCATGGACTCGGGAGTGAGGGAAGACAGGAAAACAACAAAAGAAGTAAAAGTGACCTAATTGAGAGTCTTAGTCCTGGTTTAACTGATTTAATTGAAAATTAAATAAAAATCATGCAAATCTGTGGATGTGAGTGCAGATATGTCCTCTCCTGTTGTGTATTTGTGTGGTTTAATTGGAGAAATGAACCCCGAGGCTGCTTCTCTGTTCTTCGTCCTGCAGGTTCGAGCATGAAAACAAAAACTCCACCTTCCCCACACCTCAGCCGTGTTCACGTGTGTGTACGTGTGTGTGTACGTGTGTGCAGCTTGTTGAGTCGATATGACTATGAAGAGTGCGCCGTAATGACTTCAAGGTGTTAATCTGATATTCATTTAGATGTGAGCCGTGTTCCTGCTAACGGTGGAGGAAACAAATCATTGGCCCTTTAATAATAATCAATGCCCGATCCCCCACCCTGCACCAACCCCCCCCGCGCAGCCCCCCGCGCATCATCTGGTGAGCTGTTTGTGTGTGTACGTGCACACGCTGTGGTGTGTGGTGTTTGTAGGTGTACTCTGTGAGCCATGTTTGTTCCTCTGGGGGTCTCTTTGGCTGACCCCCTGACCCCTCTTTCTCTGAGGACAGCCAGCTAAGAACCAAGCACCATATCAAAGAGTAGGGGGGCACAGCCAGGCCACTGGGTTTCTGGCAAAATCATCTCAATAAATAAATATCACAAGACATCGCTGCAGGGGAAAGCTTTGATGTGGGGGGGTTGAGCCCCATTCTCTCTCTTCTCGCTCACTCTTTCTCAACTTTAATACCGGCGCTGCTCCTCCGGTGTCTCAACTCGCCGCCAAACCCTCACCGCTTGCTCTGACAAAACGGCTCATGTGTTGCTCCTGCTGTACACGTCTCTGCAGCGCCAAACGTTCAGGGGTTTGTGCGCTCCCTCTCGGAGGATGTGAGAGTTGGAGGAGCACAGTTTTGTTATCAATAGATCCGGGGCGCGGTGTTGGTTATGAGAGGAGAAGGAGCTTTTCTTTTCTTTCACGATGTGGAGAGGCTCAGGTGAAACACAAGTGCCCACACTCTGACGAGATGAACACCCGCGTCTGTTTCAGCTCACTTCTAATTGTGTCCACAAGGTGAGACGACAAAGGCTTGTTGTGGAGGAGAGGCCTGTCAATCATTCTGATGGTTTCTTATATTATACTCTGAACAATAGAGCTTGCAGTGGACGACCTTAATGGAAATAAAACCAATGAAGCTGCTCCATATCATCCTTTTCTCTGACCGAGCAGCTCTAAAGGCCCCCGCAGGTTTTGTCTGGGGTTTTTTAGGTCTGTAATCTGGTTTTGAAACGATCATAAATGTTTGTATCACTTTTTAAATTAGCATGGAAGCTAGGAATGGGACAAACTCTTAATATGTATCCCTGAGGTTTGCAGAGAATGGTCCTAAAAGAGAAAACATCCAGTGAGCAGCAGCTCTGTAGGTGAAGGCAACAGTAACTCAGATAACCACTCGTCACATCCAAGTATGCAGAGACCATTTCCTGAAAGCACAACACTGGCTACGTTTACATGCAGTCAATATTCAGGTTAAGGTCAATATTCCAGTTTCTGAAACATTCGGAATAACCCGTTTACATGCGTGAACAAACAGGGTTATTCCTGCAAACATAGTATCCCGATCAAAACAGCGATGCACGGACAACATCCTGACGCACGGAGAACGTTATGACACAATGCACATCATTTCCGCTTCTTCCTCCCGTATCCAATAGCAACGACAACAGCAGCAGCAGCACGGTGGATAATGAATGGCCCGGAGCAGCTAACAGTTGGCCTCGTTTGCACTTTGGTGCTGGCACTGACCCACCACCAGTACTTGACACTATTCTTTGTCAATGTCTTCATTAATGGAAGACGAGAATGTGAAGAAATAGGAAATGGAGCCGGAGCTGTGCCATGTTACAACAAGTACTTCCTGTACTCAAAAGACCAAGATTCCTTGTGAAAAGAACATGCGCAGAACACAAATTAATGTTCCTTTCGATGGGGATATCCCGATATGCGTGTACATGACCAAATATTCGGGTTAGAAAAGGAGTAACCCAGGGGTGATTTTCAGGTTTTTAAAAATCGGAATCCGCTCATATTCCAGTTTTTCAAAAGGGTTTTTGGTGTTTACATGGCCGTGCGCAATTGGGTTATTGCTAATATTCCACTTATGAAAGGGTTAATGACTGCATGTAAACGTAGCCACTGATGGTTTACAGCAGTAGGAGACCACACCAGGTGCCACTCCTGTCAGCTAA
The DNA here is from genome assembly GCA_037902135.1 of Cetoscarus ocellatus. Classification (NCBI taxonomy): domain Eukaryota; kingdom Metazoa; phylum Chordata; class Actinopteri; order Labriformes; family Labridae; genus Cetoscarus; species Cetoscarus ocellatus. The sequence continues at coordinate 784,534 of JBAMNC010001443.1, forward strand.
GAACAGAACTAAAGCTACATTTCTCACAGGCTAACCAAAACTAAATAATAGGAGATAAGAAAAATGTCTCCCGTGATAAGTCTAGATAAGTCAGTCCATCCATCAATCATCTATATATCCATCCAGCTGTCTGTCAAGGTATCTGTCTATCTATCTTTCTTTCTATCTATCTATCTATCTATCTATCTATTGATCGTACTTTTAGCTTTAGATCATCTTTCTCTCTCTTTGAGCAGCTTTATCTGTGCACTTAAAGCTCTTTTCCGTCAACTTCACACAACCTAAATTTTGTTTTGGTGTAGCAGCTTATTATGCAAATGAAGGAGCGTATTATTACGTGTTCATTTATGCAAAAGCTGATAAGAATTCTTCAAGGGCTGCTCAGTGCACCTCAGAGTTAAAGACGGGGCTGGAATCAGCTTTGTGTTTTTAAGATGTGACTTTACTGAGAGGTGGAGGTGACATGTCGTACTTTTCCAGCTCTTTCACAGATCTCTGTGGTCCAAATGAAACATCCGTGCTCTTAAAATATAAAGAGACTTTGTGTTTCTTTCTCTGTCTTGATCATTTGGACAATTGTGTGTTAAACATCCAAATTTCTGAACTGTCCACCTCTGATAAATATCTACAAACAGCATCAATCATTCAGAAGGAGACAAAAGAAAAGACAAATACAAAGACTATCTATCTATCTATCTATCTATCTATCTATCTATCTATCTATCTGACACTAAAATAAACCCCTGGAAAAAGTTTATTTTTTATAATAATAACAAAAACAATACTAAATGTTAAAAATGTTGGGGCTGTGTTTATGTGGTTTAAAATTGTTGTTAAAATTGATCCTTAACTCTCGTCTGTTTTTGTTTTTAATCAGTTTTTACTTTAATTCCCAGCAGAACACTTCAGCCCTGAATAAAGACGTCCTTCTGTACATACAGAGCATGCAGCAGCTTTCTTTGAGGTAGTTTCAGTTATTTCCCCGGCTCTTGCCTCAGTAGATGATTTCTCTCCGTGCTGGATGACCCACAGGGATCGACCCCTGCATCTCCTCCACAGATGAATAAACTCACTGTGGACAGGAGCAGCAGTTCTGTTTTCTGTGCAGAGTTGCCTCATGCCTGTGTCTGCAAACTCGGAGCTTGATCACTGAAAACAGCTGACTGCTCCAGAACAGATCCGGCTGCTCTTTCCAGCAAAAAGACCAGAAAATGTTTGTAAAGTCAAAATGTGTCTGCAGAGGAGCGCTGACGGCAGCATTTTCAGGTGTTTCACTGATCAAATGAATATACGGCAATAAAACAAACCATCTGAGGAGGTGCAGGTCAGTAACTTTTGCTGTCCCTCAGTTTTTTAGCTTTTATATCTGGAGGAATTATTGGTCCTCACATAAATGTAATTATTTCCATTAAAAAACGTTTTTTGTTTACAGAAAAGAATATTAATGATAGAAATCACTCCAACACCTGAGGAGCGTCTTCTCTTCATAGTTTATCATTTATTCTCTTACACCTTAACGGTTAATATATCTTTACACTTTATATCTCTAATAAATCAATTAAAATAATTCTTAAAAGTGTCATTTTAACCCACCTGTTTGAACAAATTATAAAAAATTATGTTATAATTTGACACATTTTACGTAATTCTAAACTCAATCCCTTTTTTCTTTGTTCAACAATATTTACTTTGTAAATATGAAGTCTTTTTTTATTTGCATTTATCCAAAATATTAATTTTCTTGTTCCTGGATTCAGTGCAGTTTGTGTATCATATTTCCAGGATCACTTGAGCCCTAGCATTGCATAAATCCTTCCTCCATTATTAAATCTGCTTTTAAATTATTATATATAAATGGGGAAATTTAAATACCATATAGACCTACGCATACAGCAGACCAGTGATCATCAGCAGGCGGTGTGGGGCCACATCAGGACCCCACAGCTTTAATCTGGCCCCCAGAATATCATCACTCACACCAGGAAGTGTGAGGGAGAAAATCTGTCATGCTTTAAGGGCTTTAAGGGCTCTTTTTGTTGTTATGTTCCGATAATGGAGAAATGAACAACGGTGAAAAATGAAACTGTGTTATCAGGTGTGACTTCATGTTTGATTTGACACTGACAGAAATGATCAACCAGGTGAACGAGTTTATTAAGAGTCAAATCCAGTGATGAAAACATGACGGCCTCAGAAAGAAGAAGAAAAAATATCTTAATTGCTCCATGTTTAATTGCAGCAGGATGTGTGATGGGGACTGATTTCACCACTAAAGGCCAAAAATGCATTACATTTGAAAAAAAACTAATAAGAAATTTATTATAAGAATAAAATGCTAGTTAGACCAAAGTATTTATTTTATTTTATTGCTTTTTGAGTCTGTCCCCCTGTAACATCCCTGGTCTCTTGTACAAATGTAGTTGATGACCCCTGCAGTGGACTCACAGAAATAATTATTTAGTATATATATATTGCAAATTTAGATTTTACTGATCATTTCATGCACCTTCACATTTTTCCAATCCCAATCTTTTATTCAAAAAAGAAAACACACCATCAAATTAATATGAAAGAAAAGGGAGAAACATTTCAATACTGTTTGCTGTTAAGAGGGAAAGTTTACCATATATATATTTTAAATTTTAAAGAAAAAGTTTTTTCTTAACAAAATAATTTATTTTTCAGAAAATAAGGAAGCATTTTACATGTGTAGGTGAACTGGGAGTTTAAGGGATTTTACCAGAACTGATCTGCTTCTCTTATTGTGACGGTCTGTTTGTTTGAGAAACAAACTCAGAACAAGATAAATGAAAAATCACTTTAAAGATGATGGATGTCTTACTGGATAAAAGTCATTCAGTATTTAGTAACAGAGTGATTTACAGAGATTAAATAAATATTGTAAGCTAAAAAAGTATTCTTAATACAAAGAGTAAAAACAAGACGAATCTGACATTTTCAGAACAAAAACAGCACTGGAACAACCTGCTGAAACCAATATTAAGCAAAAAAATAGTCACAATATTATCTTGGTACCAGTGTTACTCTAAAACCAGTATTATGCTGAGAACTGTTACTATGCCAGTGCCAATATTGACATACATTTCCCTGAAGATTGACCAGAAGACACGTTTTTATTTACATAATCAAGCAGAAGAAAAAAAAAGAAAAATAAATAAATAATAAACTAATAAATAAATAATAAAAAGATAAATATTAGCAGTTTTAAACCAAGCATCAGGTGGGTCCTGGCTCTCCTAACTCTGCGCTGAATCCTGCTTCATTGGAGCTGCATGAATAAAAACATCACGGCGACAGGGCGACATGACAACAGGATGAAAGCAGGTGGAGGAGGTGAGAGCGGATCGCCTGGAGGGTGAAATGGAGGAACATTAGGCTCAGAAAATTGGTCAATAACACTCGTCTCTCAGCATTCAGAGGCAGCAGAGTGGAGTGAGGGCTCGAGTGTTTGTGCTCACACTCTCGTCTGGATGGGGGTTAAACTGCGCGTCCCCGGGGAGAGCGTTATTGACTGTTGACCGGCCCAAATTAATTTTCAACGAGCCTCTTCAGGGGGACAATGGAGATGGATTATTGCAGCGGAGGGAGGGTCCAGAGTCCTGTCTTCATGTCCTCCACCTCAGCTGGACCGCTCCACCTTCATCATCTGTGATTACTGTTAAAGGCCAAGACCAGCACGAGGGCATTTAGTCTGTAGTGAGAGAGAATGAGATGATTTCGAGGCTTTTGAGGAGCAGAAAATGATCAGGAACTTCATGACAGCACGGGCCGTCCTGCCTTGGATCAACAGTTCAGGCTGCTGGTGGTGTTTTTGGCACACTTTGGGCCCCTTAGTCCCACCTGAGCATGGTTTAAACCCCATGGCCTACCTGATTGTTGCAGACCTTGTCCATCCCTTTATGACCACAGTGGACCGTCTTCTTTTTTCATCAAAGTCTTTTTATTAGTTTTTATCGTTAGGACCATACAAGCCAACAGAAATCCAAGAACAAAACACAGTGTTAAGCAACCAGGAATGACCCATGCACATGCCTCTGCTGGCCCAGGTTCAAGTCCAGCCTGTGTCCAGCTCACAGAGTGCCCCCCCCGTCCCCATTCACAGACCTATCCACCGTCATTCTCTCCTATCAATAAAAGCACAAAAATGCCCCAAAAATAATTAAACTAGAAAAGCACTCAGAGAGACCTCTGCCAAGCAGCTCAGTTCCAGCAGTGGTTTTTCCACGACCCCTGTAAAAGATACTAGTCTGGATCACCAGATCCAGAATAGTATCGGGATCCAGACCAAACTCTACACATACATGGAGGTTGTTATCCTGTATAAACACAACAAGTTTTGGGAACATTGCTTAATATTTTGAGTTTATATGAATTATTGAATGTCATCAATGGGATTTCCCATTATAAAGTTCAATGGTTTTTTGTGACGTCAGTCTGGATCAAATGTTGAAATTTACCTTGATGATAGAGACATGGACCCCATATTATCCTGTGAAATTGGAAGCAAATCTGTTGAAAAATGGCAGAGATGTGATTTTTTTTAAATTCTGACGAATGCTAATTTACGGTATTTTTGGAAAATTTTGGGATTTTTTTTGCATCCAGACAAATATACGCATCACCACCAAATTCTAATCATTTCTAGGTCTGGCTGTTACCAACATATCCTGAAAATTTCAGCAAAATCTGTCCAGTAGTTTTAGCGTTTCCTTGCAAACAAACAGACAAACATACGCCAGCAAAAACATAACCTCCTTGGCGGAGGTAATAAATTAAAAAAATGTATGCAATAGGGCAAGCAGACAACCACACTGCAAGTCTGTTTGTCTAATTTCAAATCAGAAATATCTGAAACACTTATTCTAATCCACGTTCACTTAACAAGTTGAGATAAACATCTTACTTTAAGGAATAAAAGGCAAAAATAAGGCATTGATTTGCTTGCAATGATGTGAAAATATCTGCCAATAAAACAAGGAAAGTTTGACTCAGTGAGGGTCTTAAATTCAGGTTGAAAATCTGCTCTGGATTAAAAAAAAATAATAATAAGACATCCTTTAATTTTTCATATCTTCAAATGAGATCTTAATCCAGACATATCAGGAAACTGTGCCTTAGAATAAGTCTAGTGAGGTATTTTTGACTTGAAATTGGACAAATACTCTCACTTAGATTTGAGTTTTTTGCAGTATGATGGATTAGGCCCCCTGATGTGGACCCTAGAGGTGATAAAAAAATCACAAAAGCTTGTCAAATGAGACACAGCCGCTCAAACATATCTTTTGGGTCAACCTGGGGCCCATTGAAGGGGCTTTTCAGGGGCCCAGTCGTGTCTGAGAGCAGCCCTGGATGTAAATCTAACTTCAGGCCCCTTGCGGCTTTAGGCCTCTGCAGTAATCTGTTCTTTCCACTCCTGTTCTCTGCCTCCATCAGCACAGACTGCAGTCGCTCCTCCTCGAGTCTCGTCCTGGTGTGGATTTAAACGTTCCTGTCGCCGCCGCTGTGCCTCTGCAGCGAGAGTCAAGCAGCTGAGTTAAACAAGAGGCCTCATTGTTAATTTGAGCATCCTGGCTTATTAGTTTGGTTTTGATCTGCGGCAGGCGGCTGGGTGTCATCCCCACCGCTTGTTTTCCCTCTCCCACTTTGAATGGTGCGAGTGACAAAAGGCCTCCCACACACACCGTCGCAGGCACGGTGTGATCACGGCGCGCGGAGACACGGGGAGGTGTCAGCACTAATCTCCTTTAAAATGGCTCTCTTGTCTTACATCCCCGTGCTCGCGGCGTATCCCCGGCACTGTAATTGTGTCTGCTCGGTGAGACTTCGCCGTCCCACTTTTGCACTACTTTTGTTTCATACAGTGCGAGCGTGCACGCCACTGAAGCTACGATACATTGCACTTGACTGAGGAGTCGAGAATCAGTGAGATGTTTTTACCTGCTATTCTCAGCCACGGCGCGGCGGCTGCTTTCTAATCTGCCATCACTAAAGGAGGTAATAAGGAGTAATATGCAGTACAAAAACACGATCTGCTCCCATTGTCAGCCCCGGGATGAAAACCAACTTGTTAAACACACACTCAGGCAAAGTGATGGAGACTGTTGAGCTTCACACGGGCTCAGGGCGCTAATTGACGACTGACGGCTCTGCGAGGGGAGCCGGCGCGGGTTTGAGGGTTTATTTCAGGGATTACTCAAGTTCCTGCTCGGTGAATGAGAAGATTAAGACAGCCGCTGCTTTTAATCGATAACAATGATGGTTTTCATGCAGTGCATTAAAATACCACTCTCCTTATGTTCCTGTGTATATCTACAGCAGTTTTTACCTGCTTTGGTCGCCTTTATGCTTCAACTTCAGTGGAAAGTGCTTCTCTTAGAGGCCTTTTAGGTCCTGCGTACCAGTGTTCATCACTCTGAAGGAAAGTTTTGACGTTGTTCCTCCATTATAAATCTATTTTAGCTCATTTTAGCTTATTTACAGAACATTATTAAGTCAGGATGTAACTTTAACGGTGTCCCGTCTTTGCAGAACTTCTCAGTTACACACACGGATTATATCTTAGTTTTCTCATATAGAAAAGTGGTTGCCATTGTGGTTCAAATGACGGCCAGACTGCAGAATAATCAGGCTGAGTTTGGAGTTTGGATCAGCAAAGTCACATTTTCAGTTGCCCTAACACAGTGGTCATCAACTTGAGGTGTCAGGGCCACATGAGGCCCTGTGATATATGTTTGAATTCAGAAAAAATGAGGAGCAAAACTATGTCATGGTTTTAATGGTGTCTGATTTCATGTTAAAGTGACCCAAGGCTAAAATTTTACATCAATCCAACTGCCAGACATTTACAGTAGATACTCATCTTGGAGTTTGAGATCATTTCCCGTCAAACCCTGTGATGGACAACATGACAGCCCAAGAATAAAAGGCTCAAATATCTCAGGTGCCCTCAGTTTTAGTTACAGGGATCTCATTTTTAATTCAGCATGGAAATCAAAACACAATTCCAGTCAAGAATTGACATCGTTGCCTTTTTTGCTTGTCAATTTCTTCCATTTTGTTTTGCTTTAAAAAGCAAGGCTCTCATCAGAAGCAGTCAGCAGGAACGATAACAAAGAAGTCAAAATCTTATCAGTCATGGGGCAGAAGTGGGCAAAACTGTGTCTTAATTTCCACAAAGATGTTTACAACTCTCCTGGAACCACCAGTAACTTGCAGAAGGTTTAATCAATGCAGAATAACATTGAACATAAAAAGTGTCATGTGTTTGACATTGTTGCCCCTGGAAACCACCAACATCACCTTTTCTTTTAACAACAATTTAATAAGTGTTTGAACTGAGGACACTAACTGTTGAAGCTTTGGATTCTTTCTCATTCTTGCTTGATCCATGACTTCAGTTGCTCAACAGTCCGGGGTCTCCATTGTCTTATTTTCTGCTTCATAATGCTGCACACATTTTTAACAGGAGACAGGTGTGGACTGCAGCAGGTCAGTCTAGTCCCTGCTGTTGTAACTCGAGCAGAATGTGTCTTCATGTCTCTGAAATAAGCAGGGACGTCCCTGAAAAAGATGGATGGCAGCATGTGGCTCCTAAACCTGTATGTGCCTTTCAGCATTAATGGAGCCTTCACAGATGTGCAGGTTACCCATGCCATGGGCACTAACACCCCCCCATACCATCACAGATGCTGTCTTTTGACCTTTGCTCTGATAACAGTCTGGATGGCCCTTTTCCTCTTTAGCCCAGAGGACACCACGTCCATGATGTCCAAAAACAGTCTGAAATGTGGACTCAGACCACAGCAGACTTTTCCACTTTGCCTCAGTCCATCTCAGATGAGCTCGGCCCAGAGAAGCCGGCGGTGTTTCTGGGTGTTGTTGATATTTGTCTTTGTCTTTGCATGGTAGAGTTTGACCTTGACCTTGTAGATGTAGAGATGAACTGTGTTAACTGACAATGGTTTTCTGAAGTGCTCCTGAGCCCACGTGCTGATATCCTTTACAGAATGATGCTGGTTTATGATGCAGTGCTGCCTGAGGGATCAAAGGTCACAGGCACAAAGTTGTTTTTCAGCCTTGCCACTTACATGTAGAGATTTCTCCAGATTCTCTGAATCTTTTGATGATATTATGGGCTGTAGATGGGGAAATCCCTAAATTCCTTGCAGTTCTACTTTGAGGAACGTTGTTCTTAAACTTTCACTTTTGGACTGATCCAAACAGGTGTTTTTTGAGCATTCCTCAGCTTTCCCAGTCAGTTGTTGTCCCTGTCCCAGCTTTTTTGGAAGGTGATACAGGCACCAATTTCTAAATGATAATATTTGCAAAAATCATTCAAGTTTATCAGCTTGAACATTAAATATCTTGTCTTTGTTTTGTATCGAGTTGAAAAAGGATTTGCAGATCATTGTATTCTGTTTTTATTTATGTTTCACACAATGTCCTAAATCGTGGAATAGTGGCACAGCAGATAGTGCACATGCTTCACAGTGAGAGGGTTGCTGGTTCGATCCCCATGTCAATCAGGACAGAGTTTGGATGTGTGGGTTCCCTGCAGGCAGGCTGGCTTCCTCCCACAGACCAAAAACATGCTCATTAGGTTGATTGGTGACTTCGGTGTGAGCGTGGATTGTTGTCTGTCTCTCTATGTGGCCTTGTAATTGGCTGGCGACTGGTCCACCAACTTTCCAACTTTACTAGAATTGCGGCTTGCAGTTGAACTTTGAGTTAGATTTTTTTTTAACACTGAACTGGCCAAACTCTAACAAGATCCTCCTCCCCACTTTGACCCTTCATTTGCTTTCACAGCCTAAAGATTGCGTCCTCTGCTGGGGCGTAAAACTGTCGGGCGCTTGTTTGAGTTTATCACCGAGGCCTCTTCAGGGCCTCCTCTTTAGCTCCAGCTCCTTAAAGACTTAAAACTGTTGGAGGGACGAGGACAGAAGCCGCTCTGTTAGTGTTATCAAAATATCTGAGGACAAAAGTTGCAGCTCCTCTTCTGGCGTCTCCTCTCCAAATCTTGGAGTCTGAGTATCTGTAAATGTGCGAAAGGCCCTCAGCTGAGGTAGTTTTCCCAAGGTCACAGCCTGCGATGATGAGTAGCAGAGCTGACTTGATGCATCTGGACTTCATTATAACGGCCTGGAACATTCTTCACTATCATTCCTGCTATCTGCTGAGGGAGATGGAAGGCAGCCGCAGAATCCAACTTAGCAGGGGTTGTCTTCCATCTTCCCTCATGTTTTTGGGACTTTTTTCTCCCTCCTTCTTCTTTTTGTTTCTCGAATAACTTCATCTTCATCTCCACGTCTGCCTCTGAAGCGCTGTGTATTTATGCAAAAACCATGTTTGCCGCACTTGTCGAGACTGAAGAGCAGATTGAAGCGTCGACTTCAAGTCAGCCTTTGGATACTTTGGATGATCCCCCTCCTTCCTTCCTCCCTTCCTTCCTTCCTTCTTCTTTTTTACACTTTAGCAGAGAAAGTTTCTTCTTCCTCTCCCGTGTCTCGCCGAGTCAGAGAGCTCTCGCCCCGAGGACAGAGAGCACCTAGCCACATGCCTCGTAGGCTCGCCAGGAGCTCCTCGCCTCTGAACCGCCTGATTACCACTCTGAAAGTTAGACAAAAAAAAAAAAAAACACCCACACTGTTGCCATTTGCTGTCGTGCGTGCAAACATGGAGCACATCAAAGCTGCATATTCACCCCCCCCTTCTCTTCACAATCACATCAATGGCGTCTCCTTCGTAGCATCGTTGTGAATTTTGCACGTGAAATCAAACGGCTCGTTTTCTCCGATCGTGTCAGAAGCAGTGCACCGGACTGTGCCGCTAAGAGGGAAAATCAATGCGGCCCTAAGTGGGAGATCAAACTCAATATGTAGGTCTGGATTGAGCCTCGGCGTCTTCATTAGTATCAATCATTCATACAGCGAAACAACAGGGATCCATTATTGATACCTGCCAGCTAAAGTTGCATCACCTTGAGAGTTCCGAAGGTGAAAAACAACACGGCACAACAGTTTTTTATTGTGATTATTTCTTTATTTATTTCTGTTTCCCTCTAGTGAGATGTCACTTCAAAACACCCCCGACCAAGGAGTGTTATTGTGCTGAAAGAATGTCAGCCCGTTACAATAGGCGGCTTAATGAGGCAGTGTGGCAAACTTTCAGGCAGGCCATAATATGAATTATTTGTCATTGGCTCTCTGAGTGTGTTGGTGTGTGCACGGGTCTTTGGAGAGGGCCCAGGATGAAGGCAGGCCTTGATGGAGAGATGTGGCACTAGCCTGGGGGCTCGCTCCACTGTGAGGATAGTTAGCTCGCTGCACACCGCCATCATTAGGGACTCGGGCACTCGGAGCTGGGAAGGTGACACACAAGCCGGCGTTCAGATGGCGCCGCATACACACAGCACACCTGTCTTTCTCTCTCTCCCTCCTGTGGTCTCGGCCTCTCAAGTTGTTTTTGCTCTATAATCACTGAGGCTCACAGGGAGCCCCTCCTGCAGTCGGACACTTTATTAGGTACACCTGATCAACTGCTTGTGAGTGTCATCAGCCAGTCAAACATTTTAAGCAGGGATACCAATTTTATCAGCTTGATCGATATTGGCTGAAATCAGTGAAATGGTGTGAGGGATGTTTTCTTGGCACACTTTGGGCCCATTAGTACCACCTGATCATCCTTTAAACCCCACATCCATCCCTTTACCTTTTTCTGATGGATGCTTTGAGCAGGGTAAAGCTCTGGTTTCTTCACTGTATTCCAGTGGCCTCTCCAGTCACCAAATCTCAATCCAATAAAGCACCTTTGGGATGTGGTGGAGCAGGAGATTCTTATCATTCAGCAACTGTGTGATGCTGTCATGGAGATGTGGACCAACATCTCTGGTGGCCAGTGAGTGCACATGCCTGTTATGTAATAATCTGTGCTTTACTAATGCTTAATAATGAGAGTTTATATAAAGAGTGAACAGCTGATGGTTTGTCACATGCTCTAGGACCGTGTTTGGGACCCTCCAAGGGTCACAAGACACCAGGAAGGGGTCTTTAGTCCCTCACAAAAGACAAGAAAAATGTATAAATGATTTATAATGGCCTGCTTAACCATTATTTTGAAGAATTCATGCATAAATGTGTTTGATTTAGAATAGAATAGACCATAGATTTTAGTGGGACTTGTGCTTTTTTTGAGGGTACTATGTGAAAATTATTCTTAAAATATGTTGGGACGTGATACCTATGAGGTAGGGGTCTGCTATGGAAAGCCCTTTGGACATAAATTTGAAGTCTGTGAAATCAGCCGTAGTTCAGCTCTACTAGTACTCAAATCTGGAGTACATGTACTCAATTTTGGTGCACTAGTGCTCGAGTAGACTCTACTAGTGAAGGGAAAAGTGTTGTTGGTACCACTAATAGACTGTTTGGGTCTACTAGTGGTACTAGTAAATTGAAAAATGTTCAGTAGTACTACTAGTAAGCCTTATATGCTAGTAAGGGGGGTAAAGCTAATTCAGGCTTCCCATTGGCTTTCGAAAATATTACAACCAATCAGGGTGCTGGATTTGGTTATAATCCCTCCTACTTGATTGCATTAGATCTGCTAGAACTGCTAGAGAATCTTTCGGCTTTACTAGTAGTAGTAAAAAAAAACAATGTTGTTTTACTAGTAAAGTTTCTTGTCTCACTAGTGCGCAAGTAGACTTTACTAGTAAAGCAAAATCACCTACTAGTAGACAATTCTGTTACTTGTACTACTAGTAAAGCTTTGAGTTTTTACTTGTAATATTTTTTTAAGGCTACTAGTACTACTAGTAGACCCAAAATTGTATACTAGTAGACAATTTTGCTTTACTAGTAAGTTCTAGTTGAGCACTAGTGAGGCAAAAACTTTTACTAGTAAATTAAAAACTTTATTCACTAGTACTACTAGTAAACTCAAAATATTTCACTAGTAGTACTAGTAGTATTAAAACAGTCTACTAGTACTACTAGTGACACTTTTCTCTTCATTAGTGAATTCTACTTGCTCACTAGTTGACTAAAATTGAGTACATGTACTCCAGATCAGAGTACATGCAGAGCTGAACTACGGTTGAAATCACAGATATCAGATTTATGCTCAAACAGCTGATGTGACTTTTGCTTCTCCTTTTCAGACGCTGTGTAATTCAACCATAAAAATACGAGCACAGATATAAGAGAGAGGCTCAAACTGAAACCTAAAGTCTCTCCTTGTCCTTCTCTTAATTGCTGCCTCCTCCTCCTCCCTCTGATTGAAAAGACCCCCAGTCCCTGTTGCTCATTCATCTCTCCTGTTTACTCCAACGCTGCGCTCATTGTTCCCATTTTCAGAACCTTTTGTTGTGCATTACACACAATATGGCTCTGATGGATCCAAAAAACTCTGTCTGATGAAGATGGCCTTGTTACCGGCACGCTGCAGGAAAGTCCTTTAGGGGAAGCATTATTCACCAAATTGTACCAAAACGTCCCACGTGTGGTAGCCCCTATTTATTTGCCAGATAAAAGAGGGCCTTTCATATCGCGGGATGGGAGAAAATATCCCTGAAAATGCCCGCCTTTCATGTGCTGCATTTTGTTCTTCAAGGTTAGAGGACAATTGTTGGTGAGTAAAGACAGAGATGAATCTGTTTCAAAGTGTTTCTGAGAGAGACGAGGGTTTTTATTCTACAAGTTATTTAGTGGTGTGTGTTTAAGTGGATTAAAATGGGTTATGACTGAGGTGCTCGGCTTCAAAGATTAGAACAGGATGAAAGTTACTACGCACATTTATAAAATCCAAATAAATCATCTTTGAGAGGAGGTGTATCTGCTGATTTTTCAGTTCTTTGTCTTCTGTTAAAGTGTGTCATTATCTGAACTCTAAAACAGCAACAGATGGATAAGAAAATACATATTTACTGTCATGCATATATATGTTTATGTAAGGTCAATTTGATAACTTTGATGACTTTTATTTAGACAACATTATTTATTTCCTTTTTTATTTATTTCTTTTTCGTTCTTTCTTTCTTCCCTTATTTTTTGCTGTTTTTACATAGTCTTGTTTTACCTCATTTGCTTTTATTTTTTATCTTATTTTGTTTTATTTTGCTCCTTGTCTGATCAATAAAGTTTTCTGAACTGAACTGAACTAACTTTGATAGAACAAGTACATTTTTTTAAACAAATGATTAAGTCTTGTTTATTCAGACATAGATTAAATTAGATTAAAAAACTAATAACATGTTTATATTTTTATCGATTAGGAAGCTAAATAATTGGTTATTAATTGATGGAGAGGTTTTGTGATTAAATAAGTTTCAACTTCTTCTCACTCCTTTTCAGACATGTAACACTTATTCAAATGCTAATTTTCTTTTTTTCAGTGTGCACTTTTATTTTGCCTTTTGTTATATGTTTGAAATAAACTTATCAAATTAAATCAGAGTAATTTGAAAATCGTCATCCAATCAGATTCATTCATTGAGCACCTTTAACCCTCAAGAACCAGACTTTTGTCTTGTGCATAGTAGTGCAGGATTATGATTATGAGGCTTAAAAAAACTTAAAAAGCACGATAAAGGCTTTTTAAAGCAGGAGTGTGAGTGATGAGATATGGTCTTTTGTCTCATTTAAGACAGAAATAACATCCAAAAGTGGCAGAAATCAGTGAACAAAGCAAAGAAACATCTGGAGGAAGGAGAGTAAACATGTCTACAGGTTTTGTTGTGAGTTCAGCCCCTTTCACACATGCAGCCCTGATATTTCCCAGGAAATACCAGGGCAGCCTACTTAGATAATTCCCTGACCTTCTTCTGCACACAAGTTTCCCTGCAGTTTGCATGTCAGTTAATGGAGAAGTGTGGGATATGCAAGGAAGGCAGCTGCTAAATTTCAGGCCAATTCCAGGGTAAATAACCCTGCTGTTTGTGTTCACACATGCAGCTCACCCTGGTAAATTCTGTGTAATTTCAGGGTTCAGTGCTGGAGCTTTTTTACATGTTGTTCTGGTGGTGATGCGTACCTTTGTCTGGATGCCAAAAATGCCCAAAATTTCAAAAAATCCCACAAGTAAACATTGGGCAGAATTTAAAAAAAATAATAATAATTTCCCCGCCATTTTTTAAATGGATTTGCCTCCAATTTCACAAGATAATATGGGGTCCATGTCTCTATCATCAAGATAAATTTCATCTGGATCTGATCCAGATTGACGTTGCAAAAAAACATTGAACTTTATAAAAGGAAATCCCATTGACGACATTCAATAATTCATATAAAATCAAAATATTAAGTGATGTTCCCAAAACTTGTTCTGTTCATACAGGATAACAACCACTATGTCTGTGCTGAGTTTGGTCTGGATCCTGGCTCTATTCTGGATCTGGTGATCCAGACTTTTATCTTTTACAGGGGTTGTGGAAAGGCCACTGCTGAACCGAGCTGTGCTCACTGAGTGCTTTTCTAGTTTATATATATTATCTAAAACATTTTTTTCACGGTCTTCTATGGCAACCCCACTTTAAAAACCTGAACAACCCTTTTAAGGATTATCACTTGCTAACTAAATTCCCGGTCAAACCATCTTCTGGGCTGATCAGGGTCCCCAATCTGAGGTCCTGCTATTTTAATTAAGGACTTTATTTCATTCTGTCAGTAAATAAAAGATCCAATACAAACAAAAAATCTTAAATGTGAATGAAAAGGAGTAGAATGAAGAAAAATCTTAAAGAATCTGCCCCTGTCTCAGAAGATATTAATCAACTAAACACATCATACAAATAAACGAGAGCTGCAGGCCAACAAGCCTTTTTATATTTCATTATTTCTCATTTTCAAAACAACCATCAAAACAAACACACAAAAAGACCACGTTATTTGACATTTTGCCACATAACAAACATAGCAAGACTTGGATTAACACATTTCTCTGTATTTACCCAGCATACTGTCTTTGATATATATTTTTAAGATAAAATTGGATTTTTCTTCTTTAGTTTCTTCTTCAGATGGCTCCATAAACTGATTCCTCTCACTGTAACGCAGCGCTCCTTCATTCTTCTCAGGCTAAAATGTTTGGCACCCTCTGCATAAGAAGAATAGTCCCTCTCACACTCACTGTCTACACCTGCAGTCTTTTGCCAGTTTTTTAAAATTCTGAGTATTTTAACACAAAAGCATCAGCACCAAAAAGCACACCCTGACCTTTGACATGAACTCTGCAGCCAGCTGTCTCTTCACGTTTGAGTTTGGAGGCTTCATTGTCGGATGATCGTGCCGGCTGTTGAACTTTTCCTGATAGCGTTCTAATAAAACCCTCATAATACCTGCACTCTGAATTAACTCTGCCAACACAACACACCTTTAGTAACACTCGCCGCTCGCTGCATTGTGCTTCCCCTCACCGTCACCTCTGTGGGCCTCCTCGCCCTCACCCTCTTCAGTGCCAGCTTGTAATAAGCATTGACGTTTCCTCAGGATCCTTTTACCTTCTTCTGTTTTCCTCTCTGGCAATAAAAAAATCAATTTACTCGAGTTCATCCTTACTTAATCTTGAGATCATGATTTACGGTCAAGAACAGCACTAAGAGGGCACGGGCTGCGTATTCCAATCCCCGAACAATCACTCGAGTGCTGTTTGAACCAATGGGTTTTATTGGCCGAGCGGCGGCCGTGGCGGTCTTCTTTAGGGGCGGGGAAACAGGATATCAAAGTGCATGAGGAATAAATGAAGGTTCTGCACGTCCGCGGTGAAGGTCGCCGCATGGTTTTGTTATTCTTCCATGAATCAGAGATGGTTTCAATGCAATCTTTTGAACTATCAGAGCAATTCAGCTTTTTTTTAATTGTTTCCCCTCGAGAGCAACATGAGAAGTCCTTTCACAATAAGAGCGGGGGCTTCTTGGGAAAACTCAAAACTCAGTTGTGACTCCCTGCCCACCTTGTCCTTCCTCAATTTTAAACCTAATTGAGGTGAAAAGGGGAATGTCATCAAGATGGATGCTGCATGAAAATGTGCTGATGTGCCAGAGCGTGTTTAGCGTTCCAGTTATGTGATCAGGGTCGCCTCACGTGCGTCCCAAACATGTTTATGTGTCCTGTTTGTCGGCCATATTTAACACTCAGCTGTGTTTTCTCTGATTTGTATGCTCGGCCTTCAACATTGTTCCTCCACAACATCAAAAGCATCATTTCTGCTTCTTTCCGCTCAGGTATACAACGCCTTCCTCCCTCAAATGTAATAGAACCGTCATGGACCCTGGCGTGGTACACTCGCGGTTCAAGGATAGACCGCATGCTGATGCATTAAGAGCGTATGTTCTATACATTCAAAGGGAACAAAGAAGAACCCTGCATTTACTTGATCACAGCTGAACCCATCCCCCTGGTCTCACTTCTTCTTCTTCTTCTTCTTCTTGGTATTAAAAGACCAAACCCATCCCCCCTCCTCCTCGTTCAAGCACAGCATCCATGCCGCTCCACTTTTAAAACAGTTTTGTTGTTCGCAGATACTTTGTGGATTTAAACAAACTTCAAATAAACAAGAAATCAATTCTTCTCTCCGCCGTGAATGAAGTGAATCCATAAAAAGTGTTTTTATGTGCGAGCTTGTAAAGCTGTTGTGGATCCATTGAGGACGTCGTGTAAGAGAAGAAGACCAACCCAAACAACCTCCACGCTTTGACGGCAATGAAACGCCGAGCGCTTCGTCTTAGACAGAGGATTTGTAGAGCAAAAATACCTGAAAAATAAAGTGAGGGTTTGAGTAAAATGTAAAGAATTAGAGCTTCAGTGTGACAGTTTTATGCCTCCACAGGGTAAATATGAACAAAGAGAGAATCCTCAGTCAGCTCTTTGTTCAGTCAGCGAGGACATTCAAGCAAAAACTGACAGAAATCTCCCAAAGAATTCTTAAAGTGCCAATTTTATTGTTTTTGTGTCTTGCCTCACCCCTGAGTCCATGACAAGCAGGTAGACTCCATTCTTTCGACTGTGAGTGCAGTAACAAGGAAGAGACGGGCAGAGCTCACCCACTACTAATTAGCTTAGCTTAAACACTGGGAGTCAATGGGAAGTGTTAGCCTGCCTCTGCCTACAGTCATCAAATTAACAGTCCACAGTCATGGGTCAACAAAACAAAGTACGCCCGCGGTGGTTTGCATGCGCCCTGCGGTTTAATTTCGTTTGTGTTCCTTTCCAACTGTACATAAAGTTCTAATCTGGGTCAAAAAATAGATAACATAATATAACAGGCTGTTGATTTAGATGTCCTGCAGTATTAGCGTACTCCCTCTTCTTCCTCACTCATACAGTAATTGCATAGATCCTACAGGATGTCCTTCACATGTTGGAATAGTTTTCACTTTTAAGGGCAAAAAAATCCTGAAACTGCTTTGGACAGAACTTGAATCGAGGATCCCTCCCTAAAAGATGAAGCTCTGGAGGCCTGAGCAAACTAAATTAATGTTTGCATCAATCAAACTCTAAAAACTTGTCTCTTGAAGCAGCTCTGGAGGAATTAAGTCGCTACGACCACCTAATATTGACAGCTTTAGTCCTTTTGTGGACGGATGGTCCACGCCGTGATGTTTCACTTCCTTTGTCAGCACTAAGTCGTCTTTTTAGTGTCACTGAAGGTCCCTCTTCTCCAGAGGTTTCACTCGGAGTCTATCGTCGTCTCTGACCTCCACGGTGACAGACAGGAGCAGAGGAATGGAGACTTTCTCTGAGGGGGTTTGTCGAGTTTCACTTTATTATTAATTTATTTGTAGAGATCCACTTGCATGAGACATGGGCAGGGATGTGGTCTGCAGACAGTCTGAGCAAAAGGGAGTCTTACTGAAGGATAAAGCTTCCAAACATCTTCTTTACTATTTATAAATTCCTTAACTAGAAAAGCACTCCGAGAGCGCAGACCTCCGCCAAGCAGCTCAGTTCCAGCAGTGGCTTTTCCACAACCTCTGTAAAAGATTCTGGATCACTAGATCCAGAATAGAGCCAGGATCCAGACCAAACTCAGCACATACATGGAGGTTGTTATCCTGTATGAACACAACAAGTTTTGGGAACATCACTTAATATTTTGATTTTATATGGATTGTTGAATGTCGTCAATGGGATTTCCCATTATAATTTTCAGTGTTATTTTTGTGATGTCAATCTAGATTGGATCCAGATGAAATTTACCTTGATGATAGAGACATGGACCCCATATTATTCTTTGAACTTGGAAGTGAATCTGTTAAGAAATGGCAGAGATATGATGTTTTAAATTTTCGCCTAATGTTAACTTATGAGACTTATTTTTAAATTTTGGGAATTTTTTTCATCCACACAAATATATGTGTATCCACCAAAATTTAATGGCTTCTGCCTTGAACCAAACCAGACCTCTGGTAAAATTTTCATATAAATCCATCCAGTACTTTTTGCTAACCTAATCTTGCTAACAAGCAAACTGGAAAGCACTCAGAGAGGGCAAACCTCCGCCAAGGTAGCTCACATATTGCTGTTACATCTATAAGCAATAGTTCCATGATACAATTACCATCATAATATGATTCCTTGACCCTGAAAACTCACACATGGCACTAAGAATCATGTTGATATCATTATTAGTTAGCCAGTTATTGAGCAAAAACAATTGTTTGCTAGTAGCGGTTATCTGGATCACCACCAAAATCTGATCATTTTTAAGTTGGGCCAAACATCTCCTGAAAATTTCAGCAAAATCTGTCCAGTAGTTTTTGTGTAATCTTGCTAATAAACAAACAAACACAAACATAGATCAACTAGAGGCATCAAAATACCAAATTTTAACTTCAATAATGGTGCAAAGTTAATTATTACAACGTTTCAAACTGAACAATACTGGTTTATCAGGTGTTGTGATGCCTACTACTGTGATACCTACCCACATGCTAGTACACCTGACAGCACGACGTGAAGGACAGTGTTCCAGGGTCGTGTTGGCCGTGATGATGATTTCATAGATATTTTAGAGCAAGTTGGTAATCTGTGATTATATTTTCTTCTTCTCTGCTGACTGCCCCTAATGAAAGGATTACCCTTTTGATTTGTAGAGCGTGCAGAACAAAGTGGAAGGAACTGATGAGGGAGTTGTTTAGCATGAAGACAAATTATATCGATTTTTTTGAGGGAGTTGTTATCAATTCTCGACTGGAAATAGTTTTTGATCTTCAGCTATAACTACATGGGGCAAAATTGGTAATAATTTGTCATTGTCTACGTTTTGAAAATTGGTCTAACACCTACATCTCAGTTGTGTTGTTCCAATTCAGTTTGAAAAAATACAAATTTGCAGTTTTACATTGGATCGTTTAATGTTCATAAAGCACAGCTTTGTGTGAGCCAAACGGTCACATCGCATGAAGGCAAAGCTTTTATATTCCTGCCATCATTGCCATGTTATGAGTAGTGCTTTGTATTATGGGAAGGAGGTTAGCCACCATGTTCTCCTGCCTGAAACCGTCCCAATAAGTCACTTTTGAGCATATTTTTTTTGGAGTCCAAAGTCCCAAAAAAGTCACATGTTAGCATGTGGATTTTTTCAAAGATCTGACCGTAGAAAAATGTGTCAAAGTCCATTTTTTCGTCAAATTTGACCAAAGCTTCTACATGTTCTCCTGCCTGGAAAGGTCTCAAAAGGTCACTTTTGAGCACACTTTTTTTCGGGGTCCGGAGAGTCAAAAAAGTCTTATGTTAGCATGTGGATTATTTCAAAGATCTGACCGTAGAAAAATGGTCATAAGTACATTTTTAAGTCAAATTTGGCCAAACCTGCTGCACCAGCATGTTCTCGTGCCAAAAAAGGTCCTAAAAGGTCACTTCTGAGCAGATTTTTTTTTTGGGTGTCCGAAGTCTCAAAAAAGTCATATGTTAGCATGTGGATTTTTTCATAGAGCTGACCATAGAAAAATGCTCATAAATCAATTTTTTTCATCAAATTTGACAAAACCCTCTGCACCAGCGTGTTCTCCTGCCTGGAATGGTCCCAATAAGTCACTTTTGAGCACATTTTTTTTCGGGGTCTGAAGTTTCAAAAAAGTCATATGTTAGCATGTGGATTTTTTCAAAATGTGACCCTGAAAAAATGCTCAAAAATCCATTTTTAAGTCAAATTGGACAAAATCTTCTGCACCAGCGTGTTCTCCTGCCTGAAAAGGTCCCAAAAGGTCACTTTTGAGCACATTTTTTTCGGGGTCCGAAGTGTCAAAAAAGTCATATGTTAGCATGTGGATTTGTTCAAAATGTGACCCTGAAAAAATGCTCAATAGTCAATTTTTAAGTCAAATTTGACAAAATCTTCTGCACCAGCGTGTTCTCCTGCCTGAAATGGTCCCAAAAGGCCACTTTTGAGCACATTTTTTTTCGGGGTCCGAAGTGTCAAAAAAGTCATATGTTAGCATGTGGATTTTTTCAAAATGTGACCCTGAAAAAATGCTCAAAAATCCATTTTTAAGTCAAATTTGACAAAAATCTTCGGCACCAGCGTGTTCTCCTGCCTGAAAAGGTCCCAAAAGGTCACTTTTGAGCACATTTTTTTCGGGGTCCGAAGTGTCAAAAAAGTCATATGTTAGCATGTGGATTTTTTCATAGATCTGACTGTAGAAAAATGCTCATGAATCCATTTTTAAGTCAAATTTGACAAAATCTTCTGCACCAGCGTGTTCTCCTGCCTGAAAAGGTCCCAGAAGGTCACTTTTGAGCACACTTTTTTTCGGGGTCCGGAGAGTCAAAAAAGTCTTATGTTAGCATGTGGATTATTTCAAAGATCTGACCGTAGAAAAATGGTCATAAGTACATTTTTAAGTCAAATTTGGCCAAACCTGCTGCACCAGCATGTTCTCCTGCCAAAAAAGGCCCTAAAAGGTCACTTCTGAGCAGATTTTTTTTTTGGGTGTCCGAAGTCTCAAAAAAGTCATATGTTAGCATGTGGATTTTTTCATAGACCTGACCGTAGAAAAATGCTCATAAATCAATTTTTAAGTCAAATTTGGCCAAACCTTCTGCACCACCATGTTCTCCTGCCTGAAACGGTACCAATAAGTCACTTTTGAGCACATTTTTGTTCAGGGTACGAAGTGTCAAAAAAGTCATATGTTAGCATGTGGATTTTTTCATAGAGCTGACCGTAGAAAAATGCTCATAAATCAATTTCTTCATCAAATTTGACAAAATCTTCTGCACCAGCGTGTTCTCCTGCCTGAAAAGGTCCCAATAAGTCACTTTTGAGCACATTTTTTTTTCGGGGTCTGAAGTTTCAAAAAAGTCATATGTTAGCATGTGGATTTTTTCAAAATGTGACCCTGAAAAAATGCTCAAAAGTCAATTTTTAAGTCAAATTGGACAAAATCTTCTGCACCACAGTGTTCTCCTGCCTGAAATGGTCCCAAAAGGCCACTTTTGAGCACATTTTTTTTTGGGGTCCGAAGTGTCAAAAAAGTCATATGTTAGCATGTGGATTTTTTCAAAATGTGACCCTGAAAAAATGCTCAAAAATCCATTTTTAAGTCAAATTTGACAAACCTTCTGCACCACCATGTTCTCCTGCCTGAAAAGGTCCCAAAAGGTCACTTTTGAGCATTTTGTTTTTCGGGGTCCGAAGTGTCAAAAAAGTCATATGTTTGCATGTGCATTATTTCAAAGATCTGACCGTAGAAAAATGGTCATAAGTACATTTTTAAGTCAAATTTGGCCAAACCTGCTGCACCAGCATGTTCTCCTGCCAAAAAAGACCCTAAAAGGTCACTTCTGAGCAGATTTTTTTTTTGGGTGTCCGAAGTCTCAAAAAAGTGATATGTTAGCAGGTGGATTTTTTCATAGAGCTGACCGTAGAAAAATGCTCATAAATCAATTTTTAAGTCAAATTTGGCCAAACCTTCTGCACCACCATGTTCTCCTCCCTGAAACGGTCCCAATAAGTCACTTTTGAGCACATTTTTTTTCAGGGTACGAAGTGTCAAAAAAGTCATATGTTAGCATGTGGATTTTTTCAAAAATCTGACCGTAGAAAAATGCTCATAAATCCATTTTTAAGTCAAATTTGACAAAACCCTCTGCACCAGCGTGTTCTCCTGCCTGAAATGGTCCCAATAAGTCACTTTTGAGCACATTTTTTTTCGGGGTCTGAAGTTTCAAAAAAGTCATATGTTAGCATGTGGATTTTTTCAAAATGTGACCCTGAAAAAATGCTCAAAAGTCAATTTTTAAGTCAAATTTGACAAAATCTTCTGCACCAGCGTGTTCTCCTGCCTGAAAAGGTCCCAAAAGGTCACTTTTGAGCACATTTTTTTTCGGGGTCCGAAGTGTCAAAAAAGTCATATGTTAGCATGTGGATTTTTTCAAAATGTGACCCTGAAAAAATGCTCATAAATCCATTTTTAAGTCAAATTTGACCAAACCTTCTGCACCAGCGTGTTCTCCTGCCTGAAATGGTCCCAATAAGTCACTTTTGAGCACATTTTTTTTCGGGGTCCGAAGTGTCAAAAAAGTCATATGTTAGCATGTGGATTTTTTAAAAAATCTGACCGTAAAAAAATGCTCATAAATCCATTTTTAAGTCAAATTTGACCAAACCTTCTGCACCACCATTTTTTCCTGCCTGAAATGGTCCCAATAAGTCACTTTTGAGCACATTTTTTTTCGGGGTCTGAAGTGTCAAAAAAGTCATATGTTAGCATGTGGATTTGTTCAAAATGTGACCCTGACAAAATGCTCAAAAGTCAATTTTTAAGTCAAATTTGACAAAATCTTCTGCACCAGCGTGTTCTCCTGCCTGAAATGGTCCCAAAAGGTCACTTTTGAGCACATTTTTGTTCGGGGTCCGAAGTGTCAAAAAAGTCATATGTTAGCATGTGGATTTTTTCATAGATCTGACCGTAGAAAAATGCTCATAAATCAATTTTTTCGTCAAATTTGGCCAAACCTTCTGCACCACCATGTTCTCCTGCCTGAAATGGTCCCAATAAGTCACTTTTGAGCACATTTTTTTTCGGGGTCTGAAGTGTCAAAAAAGTCATATGTTAGCATGTGGATTTTTTCAAAAATCTGACCGTAAAAAAATGCTCATAAATCCATTTTTAAGTCAAATTTGACAAAATCTTCTGCACCACCATGTTCTCCTGCCTGAAATGGTCCCAATAAGTCACTTTTGAGCACATTTTTTTTCGGGGTCCGAAGTGTCAAAAAAGTCATATGTTAGCATGTGGATTTTTTCAAAATGTGACCCTGAAAAAATGCTCATAAATCCATTTTTAAGTCAAATTTGACAAACCTTCTGCACCAGCATGTTCTCCTGCCTGAAAAGGTCCCAAAAGGTCACTTTTGAGCATTTTTTTTTTCGGGGTCCGAAGTGTCAAAAAAGTCATATGTTAGCATGTGGATTTTTTCATAGATCTGACCGTAGAAAAATGCTCATAAATCCATTTTTAGGTCAAATTTGACCAAACCCTCTGCACCAGCATGTTCTCCTGCCTGAAAAGGTCCCAATAAGTCACTTTTGAGCATTTTTTTTTTCGGGGTCTGAAGTGTCAAAAAAGTCATATGTTAGCATGTGGATTTTTTCAAAAATCTGACCGTAGAAAAATGCTCATAAATCCATTTTTAAGTCAAATTTGACCAAACCTTCTGCACCACCATGTTCTCCTGCCTGAAATGGTCCCAATAAGTCACTTTTGAGCACATTTTTTTTCGGGGTCCGAAGTGTCAAAAAAGTCATATGTTAGCATGTGGATTTTTTCAAAATGTGACCCTGAAAAAATGCTCAAAAGTCAATTTTTAAGTCAAATTTGACAAAATCTTCTGCACCACCATGTTCTCCTGCCTGAAAAGGTCCAAAAAGGTCACTTTTGAGCACATTTTTTTTTGGGGTCCGAAGTGTCAAAAAAGTCATATTTTAGTATGTGGATTTTTTCAAAATCTGACCGTAAAAAAATGCTCATAAATCCATTTTTAAGTCAAATTTGACCAAACCTTCTGCACCACCATGTTCTCCTGCCTGAGATGGTCCCAATAAGTCACTTTTGAGCACATTTTTTTTCGGGGTCCGAAGTGTCAAAAAAGTCATATGTTAGCATGTGGATTTT
Organism: Cetoscarus ocellatus; assembly: GCA_037902135.1. Taxonomy (NCBI): domain Eukaryota; kingdom Metazoa; phylum Chordata; class Actinopteri; order Labriformes; family Labridae; genus Cetoscarus; species Cetoscarus ocellatus. The sequence continues at coordinate 808,667 of JBAMNC010001443.1, forward strand.
TTCAAAAATCTGACCGTAGAAAAATGCTCATAAATCCATTTTTAAGTCAAATTTGACAAAACCCTCTGCACCAGCGTGTTCTCCTACCTGAAACAGTCCAAAAAGGTCTATTTTGAGCACACTTTTTTTCGGGGTCCGAAGTGTCAAAAAAGTCATATGTTAGCATGTGGATTTTTTTCAAAAATCTGACCGTAGAAAAATGCTCATAAATCCATTTTTTAGTCAAATTTGGCCAAACCTTCTGCACCAGAATGTTCTCCTACCTGAAACAGTCCAAAAAGGTCTATTTTGAGCACATTTTTTTTCGGGGGTCCGAAGTGTCAAAAAAGTCATATGTTAGCATGTGGATTTTTTCAAAAATCTGTCCATAAAAAAATGCTCATAAATCCATTTTTAAGTCAAATTTGACCAAACCTTCTGCACCACCATGTTCTCCTGCCTGAAATGGTCCCAATAAGTCACTTTTGAGCACATTTTTTTTTCGGGGTCTGAACTGTCAAAAAAGTCATATGTTAGCATGTGGATTTTTTCAAAATGTGACCCTGAAAAAATGCTCATAAATCCATTTTTAAGTCAAATTTGACAAAATCTTCTGCACCAGCGTGTTCTCCTGCCTGAAAGGTCCCAAAAGGTCACTTTTGAGCACACTTTTTTTCGGGGTCCGGAGTGTCAAAAAAGTCATATGTTAGCATGTGGATTTTTTCATAGATCTGACCCTAGAAAAATGCTCATAAATCCATTTTTAAGTCAAATTTGACAAAATCTTCTGCACCAGCGTGTTCTCCTGCCTGAAAAGGTCCCAAAAGGTCACTTTTGAGCATTTTTTTTTTCGGGGTCCGAAGTGTCAAAAAAGTCATATGTTAGCATGTGCATTGTTTCAAAGATCTGACCGTAGAAAAATGCTCATAAGTACATTTTTCAGTCAAATTTGGCCAAACCTGCTGCACCAGCATGTTCTCCTGCCAAAAAAGGCCCCTAAAAGGTCACTTCTGAGCAGATTTTTTTTTTGGGTGTCCGAAGTCTCAAAAAAGTCATATGTTAGCATGTGGATTTTTTCATAGAGCTGACCGTAGAAAAATGCTCATAAATCAATTTTTAAGTCAAATTTGGCCAAACCTTCTGCACCACCATGTTCTCCCCCCTGAAACGGTCCCAATAAGTCACTTTTGAGCACATTTTTCTTCAGGGTACGAAGTGTCAAAAAAGTCATATGTTAGCATGTGGATTTTTTCATAGAGCTGACCGTAGAAAAATGCTCATAAATCAATTTTCAGTCAAATTTGACAAAACCCTCTGCACCAGCGTGTTCTCCTGCCTGAAATGGTCCCAATAAGTCACTTTTGAGCACATTTTTTTTCGGGGGTCTGAAGTGTCAAAAAAGTCATATGTTAGCATGTGGATTTTTTCAAAATGTGACCCTGAAAAAATGCTCATAAATCCATTTTTAAGTCAAATTTGACAAAATCTTCTGCACCACCATGTTCTCCTGCCTGAAAAGGTCCCAAAAGGTCACTTTTGAGCACATTTTTTTTCGGGGTCCGAAGTGTCAAAAAAGTCATATGTTAGCATGTGGATTTTTTTCAAAATGTGACCCTGAAAAAATGCTCATAAATCAAATTTTTACGTCAAATTTGACAAACCTTCTGCACCACCATGTTCTCCTGCCTGAAAAGGTCCCAAAAGGTCACTTTTGAGCATTTTTTTTTTTCGGGGTCCGAAGTGTCAAAAAAGTCATATGTTAGCATGTGGATTTTTTCATAGATCTGACCCTAGAAAAATGGTCATAAGTACATTTTTAAGTCAAATTTGGCCAAACCTGCTGCACCAGCATGTTCTCCTGCCAAAAAAGGCCCTAAAAGGTCACTTTTGAGCACATTTTTTTTGGGTACGAAGTGTCAAAAAAGTCATATGTTAGCATGTGGATTTTTTCATAGAGCTGACCGTAGAAAAATGCTCATAAATCAATTTTTTCATCAAATTTGACAAAACCCTCTGCACCAGCGTGTTCTCCTGCCTGAAATGGTCCCAATAAGTCACTTTTGAGCACATTTTTTTTCGGGGGTCTGAAGTTTCAAAAAAGTCATATGTTAGCATGTGGATTTTTTCAAAATGTGACCCTGAAAAAATGCTCAAAAGTCAATTTTTAAGTCAAATTTGACAAAATCTTCTGCACCAGCGTGTTCTCCTGCCTGAAAAGGTCCCAAAAGGTCACTTTTGAGCACATTTTTTTCGGGGTCCGAAGTGTCAAAAATTCATATGTTAGCATGTGGATTTTTTCAAAATGTGACCCTGAAAAAATGCTCATAAATCCATTTTTAAGTCAAATTTGACAAAATCTTCTGCACCACCATGTTCTCCTGCCTGAAAAGGTTCAAACAGGTCACTTTTGAGCACATTTTTTTTCGGGGTCCGAAGTGTCAAAAAAGTCATATGTTAGCATGTGGATTTTTTCAAAATGTGACCGTAGAAAAATGCTCATAAATCCATTTTTTCGTCAAATTTGGCCAAACCTTCTGCACCAGCATGTTCTCCTGCCTGAAAAGGTTCCAAAAGCTCACTTTTGAGCATTTTTTTTTTTCGGGGTCCGAAGTGTCAAAAAAGTCATATGTTTGCATGTGGATTATTTCAAAGATCTGACCGTAGAAAAATGGTCATAAGTACATTTTTAAGTCAAATTTGGCCAAACCTGCTGCACCAGCATGTTCTCCTGCCAAAAAAGGCCCTAAAAGGTCACTTCTGAGCAGATTTTTTTTTTGGGTGTCCGAAGTCTCAAAAAAGTCATATGTTAGCATGTGGATTTTTTCATAGAGCTGACCGTAGAAAAATGCTCATAAATCAATTTTTAAGTCAAATTTGGCCAAACCTTCTGCACCACCATGTTCTCCTCCCTGAAACGGTCCCAATAAGTCACTTTTGAGCACATTTTTTTTCAGGGTACGAAGTGTCAAAAAAGTCATATGTTAGCATGTGGATTTTTTCATAGAGCTGACCGTAGAAAAATGCTCATAAATCAATTTTTTCATCAAATTTGACAAAACCCTCTGCACCAGCGTGTTCTCCTGCCTGAAATGGTCCCAATAAGTCACTTTTGAGCACATTTTTTTTCGGGGTCTGAAGTTTCAAAAAAGTCATATGTTAGCATGTGGATTTTTTCAAAATGTGACCCTGAAAAAATGCTCAAAAGTCAATTTTTAAGTCAAATTGGACAAAATCTTCTGCACCAGCGTGTTCTCCTGCCTGAAAAGGTCCCAAAAGGTCACTTTTGAGCACATTTTTTTCGGGGTCCGAAGTGTCAAAAAAGTCATATGTTAGCATGTGGATTTTTTCAAAATGTGACCCTGAAAAAATGCTCATAAATCCATTTTTAAGTCAAATTTGACAAAATCTTCTGCACCAGCGTGTTCTCCTGCCTGAAATGGTCCCAAAAGGCCACTTTTGAGCACATTTTTTTTCGGGGTCCGAAGTGTCAAAAAAGTCATATGTTAGCATGTGGATTTTTTCAAAATGTGACCCTGAAAAAATGCTCATAAGAC